>CAJNIZ010000226.1:0-17165 GCA_905231905.1 Symbiodinium pilosum | reverse complement strand
TAAACCCTAAACCCTAAATCAGTAATGTCTAGTCAGAATTCTCGTCGCCTTTCCAGTACAGCTGGCGGAAGGCGTGAGTCGCAGCTGTTTTGCAAACGGCCAAATGCCGTGGCAGGACTTCGGATGTCATAGAACTGAAGGAGGTCAGAAGGAGGTGTAGGGTTTAGGGTTTGGGAGGGTGGGCCAGTATAAATCACAAATGGCCTGAATGCAGACAAGCCAGAGTCTAGGCTATGCAGCGTTGAAAAGCCTCCTCTTGACCCCCTAAGCTTCAACGAATTTCACAGACCCATATAGCTGGGGTTTTAATGCCTTTTCCAGCCTTAGTGCAGCCGGGGTTTCATGGTGTACTGCTCCTGGCTTCCCAAGTGAGAAGAGGGCCTTGGTCCTCTGGAGGGAGTTGGAAAGTAGAAAAACAACATACTTTGAAGACTGTCAGAAAAATCAGCAGTTTGCTTCGGGACTTGGGAACCAAAAAAGATGACCCCCGGCCGCAAGAGGATCACGCCTCGTTTTGCAGACTTCGCGACACGCAGGATGTAGAAATGGAAGATGCAGCAGGGAGGATGCGAGTTGGAAGCAAGCGGAAGCCTGTAGTACATAGTATCCAAGAATGTGTCTGAATGCTGGGGAATTATGGCTTGTAAGCCTTTGGTTAAGGCACGACACTCACCCCTCTAATGGACATTCCCCGAGTACATGGTGTATATGGAGAACATTTACTATCCCTGGAATGCAGTCGGGAAATGTTGTTGAATCAATATGGTGGTCACCCATGCTACTGAGCCCAAATAATAGCTTCCTTAAAAAGGGGAACCCAATATAGGCCCCAAAATATTGTAAGCCTTAATATAGGTACCCCCAAAAAGGGTACCTCCTAGTTTCGGGAAACCCCGAATACTGAGAGTACCTATACAAGAGCAGGTTCAGCCACGAGCCATACTGCAGGGCAATGTTTAGGGGTTTAAGGGGTTAGGGTTTAGGGCTTAGGGTAACCTCACCCTAAACCCTAAACCCTCGGCACAAGCACTATGAGCATCCAGGTTCCAACCCTGTACCTGGGAAAAATCGGAAGAATTGCAAACTCTGGCCATAGGTTCTGCCCCCCCACCCAGAAAGGGGGTTAGGGTTTAGGGTTATATAACGGTTAGATTACATTTATGTATATATAGAGGCCTTAACAGTAACCCAATTACAGATTGCTACTGCGTGGGGCAGTACCTAAACTCAACCTCAAAAGTGATCCGTGGCGTGGATGCTAAACCCTGAAACCTAACGCCAAACTCCAAAGCCAAAACATCTTCTGTCCGACCAGCAGCTTTGCTGCCCAAGCTGGAGGATAGTAGACATGCCCAAGCTGACAACAGGCCCTATACAAAAGGGTTAACGATGGTTAGGTTAAGGGTTTAGGGTTTCTGGGAATTGTTCGCGATTGTATGGGGCTGTTTCCATCCCAGTAATGGAGGATCAACTAGAACAGAGAATTGAAACTGAACTGTTTTTTTGCAGTGTGGCCTTGCCCCAAGACACGTTGGCACAACAGACCGGGAGACAAGAAGCCTGCTTTTGTGTTGAAGTTTGCCCATGGCGGGATGCCACTACAGAGTCAAGCTCGGGTCGCTCTTTGTTGCCCTGGGCTTGTTGCTTGTGGCAGGGCGAATAAAGGCTTTTGTAGGCAGAGCGCACATCAGCAGGACTTGCTGCAAAGCCAGGAACTTCGAGTCGGAGCTGTCAGTGGAAGAGATGCTAAGACTGCAACGGCAGCGCTCACTGCAGAAGGATTCCCGAAATGAAGGGAGCCTACAAACGGGGGAGTCGAAGGAAGAGCAGCGAGTTCTTACCCCAGAGGTATTGCCAAGAAAGCCATGCTGGATCAGCTCGAAACCTATAGCAGAGCTGCCATGTGTTTTCGCACCTCAGGAGGAAGGTGTGCGTGAGCTGGGGTCGGCGATTGAGCTGAAGTTCTGGCAGAGTCCGTATATCCGACTCTGGGATTATGCCTGCAAGCAGACATCTGGGGTGGTTGCTGCTGGGTTGCTGTTAAGGAACTTAAATTAAGTTACCAGAATGGGTATATATGTAGATATAGTAAATAGTATAGGGTCTGCCCAATATAGTAACTTGAACTAAGTTCCGTAACAACAACCCAGGCTGTTCGATATAGCCGCGGCTCGCTTTCTCGAAGTCCCCACACCTTTGCCTTGTGGCCTGCAATGCCCAGGGAGCGTTGCGTGCTCAGGTCACCTCTGTGTATGTGCATAGGGTACTGCACCCACTCAGTCACAGCTTCATAACACTTATAATATAGTGCTATATAGCTCTGAATATCACCCCTATGATGGACTGTTACTGGGTGAGGACAGTACCCAGTATGATATGCGCACATAATTTCCATGTTAGCAGAGTTGTCATTTGAAAACGGCCTGCCATCAATGAACATTGAAAGTGTTAGAGGGTTCCAGACATTCACATCAGACTACGGTTTCTTGAGAATTCCTGCGGCCAAGGCGGTATGCGCGGCTTGGTCCTGGGCATGTTCAACTTAAGCGCGGGGATCCAAGTAGCGAAGAATCAGCCAGCTGCACAGGCGTGTCATGGCACATTGTGAGGTGAAAACCATCAGTCCTTTTCCGATCCTACGCCTCAAACGGCCTCCAGATGAAACAGACGAGGCCCTCTTGGCACATTGATCCATATCCCCCAAAGGATCCCAAAAATGGAATCCCCCAATAATCCCCTAGTTTCCCCATTGTAATACTGGGTTCATATTGGGGGGGGAGTCCTTTTTTTGGATCCTTTAGGGGGTCTGGGGACACGAGCCATAGTCTAAACCCTAAACCCTAAATTCCTAGTATCTGCCTTAAGAAGCACTATCCTAGTCCCCCCTATATAAGCCCTTGTACAATCCCCCTTTAAGGAGTTTAGACTATGGCTCACATGCTGTTGAAACATAACAATCATATACTTACCCAAGAGCTGTGCTGTAGTTGCCCTTACCCAAGACCAAAGTACCTGTTGATGGGGTACATGGACCCTCAGGGTTGTTTGCACAATGAACTTAACCCTAAACCCTAAATGGTAGTTTCCATTGTCCCCATATTGTCCCTATATTACCCCGATAAAACCCGATAAAACCCTATAAGACCACATAAAAGGCCATTTGACATGTTGTTGAAACATGCAGCTTGAGCCATAGTCTGAATTCCCAGAATCTCCCTTAACAACCCCCATAGTAGTCCCCCTATGTAATCCCTTATATAACACCCTTTCCAGGAGGTTGGACCCCAAACCCTAAACCCTATATAATCCTGTATAAACCCCTTCAAGGAGTTTAGACTATGGCTCATATATAGCAGCTTTCATTTCATCATCCATGTTCTTTTCCATTTGACTCTCCATTAGTAGGGTATATAACCCTCAACCCTAAACCCGCAAACCCTGAACCCTAAACCCGTAAAACCTAATCCGCTATATAAGCACCTTTAAGGAGTGTAGACTATGCTCATACTGTTGATGGATGAAATCTTGCACTACCTAGGGGCCTTAAACTATTGTAATTCCTAGGACTTTAGGGACTTAAGGACTTAAGGTGGTGCAAGATTTCCTCCATCAACAGTAGTAACCCTAAACCCTATATAATCCCCTATATAAGCCCCTTTGTGGAGTTTAGACTATGCTCATATGAGTAGTATTTTATTTGGGGATACTATGGTACCCAATATAGAGTAAGATTCTATCCTCCTTTTGGGGTATAGAATTTTATGTAAGGAATATTATCTTACTAGGTTCAACCACCAAAAAACACTAATCACATAATCCCCTATATAAATCCTTTTAAGGAGTTTAGACTATGCTCATATGTTGTTGAAACAATCCCTATAGTACCCTTAAGAAAATCCTTTAAAACACCTATAGAAACCCTATAAAACCCCATAAAACCCTATAAGACCCTATAAAAGGCAACAACATGCAGCTTGCTTGCCTTGCAGGTGCGTGAGGCTCGGGATCCTGCAGAGCTGAATGCCTACTTGCGAAGCTCGACCGCCTTCTTAAAGGGCCGGGGCCGGGGGGGTGGTTATGTAGGGGAGTATATTATGATATAGGGTTTGGGGGGGGGTTATGTAGGGGAGTATATGATGTAGGGTTTAGGGTTTAGGGTATAGGGTTTAGGGAATAGGGTTTAGGGTTTGGGGTTTAGGGTATAGGGTTTAGGGTTTAGGGTTAAGGGTTAAGCATTCAGCCGCAATAATATGAGCTATTGTCTAAGCTCCTTAAAGGGGAGGATTGTGTAGGGGGTAACATTAGGGAGTATTATAGCGGTTCTTGAGGGGGATACTAGGAGTTTAGACTATAGCTCACATGATGCTTATTTGCATGTTTTCATGCTGCGAGAAAGCGCAATCACAGGAAGTTTGGGAGACGAATCCGCACAAGGAGTTGCTATCCGCGTGGGGGCCTTAGTGACCTCAGTGGTAACCTGAGGCTTACGTCTAGTCATGGACCTTTTCTCTTCCGACCCTAATGCCTGGCCTAAGCCCTAATCCCTAAACCCTATAAACCCTAATCCCTAAACCCTATAAACCTTGATCCCTAAACCCAAAAAAACCCTAATGCCTAAACCCTGAGCCCTAATCCCGAAACACCCCAATCCCTAAACCCTATAAACCTTAATCCCTAAACCCTATAAACCTTTATCCCTAAACCCTATAAACCCTAATCCCTAAACCATATAAACCTTAATCCCTAAACCCTATAAACCCTAAACCCTATAATCCCTAAACCCTAATCCCTAGACCCTAAGCCCTAAACCCGAAACCCGAGGATATGTCAACTGCTGACCGCTACGCTCTGCTTGGCTGGCTGGCAGACGGTGGGAGTCCTTGCGATAGTTCACAGTAGTTAGGGTTTAGGGTTTAGGGTTTAGGGTTTTAGGGTAGGGTTTAGGGGTTAGGGGTTAGGGTTTAGGGTTTGGTCCGGCTTTTGGTTAGGAATGGAAAAGAGAATGGAAACTACTATATGAGCTATAGTCTAAACTCCTTGAAGGGGGGCTTATAATGGGGGGGTTACTGTAGGGGTTATTAAGGGGGATACTAGGAGTTTAGACTATGGCTCATATATAGAGTTTAGGGTTTCGGGTGGGCATGGAGGAACGGAAAAAAAAAGTGGAAACTATTAATATACCGGGTTATGTAGGAACTACTATGAGGATCCATTCCTTCATTCCTAGCTAACCAAAGGCCAGTAGCCTGTAGCGGTTTAGGGTGCAGGCCGTGCCCACAATGCTCGTGTCACAAAAAGCTTCCTTGAAGCGAATGCATTGCTTGGAGGGTCACAGGGGGACTTAGTAAGTGTATTTATAAGCCCCTCCAGCAGTAGAGTAATTAGCCACAGTTACACCCCTATTATTAACCTGCTCAGTAAATCATACTGAATCCCACTGGCCCTGCAAGTAACTTGTGCTCAAAGTGCCACGCGCTGCAGGTTGCCAGCGTCTTGCATCTTCCTTTGAAGGCAGTGCCTGGTGCTCAAGCAGAAGGTAGAAG
The DNA here is from genome assembly GCA_905231905.1 of Symbiodinium pilosum. Taxonomy (NCBI): domain Eukaryota; class Dinophyceae; order Suessiales; family Symbiodiniaceae; genus Symbiodinium; species Symbiodinium pilosum. Next base: position 11,622 of record CAJNIZ010000226.1, on the reverse strand, counting down.
CGTGTACAAATGCCAACATGATCCACTACAAATCTCGCTATACTCATCGTCTAATATAATGTAGACCCGTGATTACTAACCCCCCTCCTTTTAAGGGCCTAAATATTAGGATCTCCATGAAATCCCTATCAGGGGAGGGGGTTTATTGATCAGGGGTCTGGGTTGCCCGGCTCATATTGCAGCTATTTAGGCCCGTCACAACTTTTGTATCAAGAACTTCTTCCGCCGAATATCTGCCGATCTGTTCCTTCGCCCCTAGTAGAATCATGAAACTCCGAATCCTAAACTCAAGCCCTATACATCCTGAAGCCTTGATCCTGAACAGGAACATAACCCCAAACCCTAAACCAGTCTAAACCCAAAACCCTAAGCCCTCAACCAGGTCTCTTAGGGCTTCAAGTCTCAGGCAACAAGCTGGCGCCCGGGAACGAGACCTTAACCCGTAGTTGAGTGTCTTCGGGTTTTAGGGTTTAGAGTTTCGGTTTTAGGGTTTCTTGTTTTAGGGAACCCCACCCACAAAACTGGGTTTAGGGCTTAGGGGCATGGAGTCTGCATATGGTCCCACCCTAAACCCTGTACCTTGGAGGTACGCCTTTGGGTTTAGGGTTTAGGGTAAATCAAAACTCGCGATGGGCCGGCAGAGACATCGCAGCCCTTGGCATGCCTGCCGTGTTTTGTCAGGTTTACGGGATATTGGGTATGGATTGGGTACTGCCCCCANNAGGGCTATATATAACCGTATTATAACTATGATCCAACTGTTACTGAGAGGGGGCAGTACCCAAGGTATAGATAGAGGATTTTGGGAGTGACAAGCAAGGAGAACAGGGTTTTGGGCCTCAGGTGGTGGATTTGGAAGGCTTGTAGGTGGTAAGAAGTAAGGCTTGAAGCCCTTCAAACGATGTTCAAGCAGCTTTGCCTATAGTTATGGTGCCCCTTAAGTAGACAGAATATGGAAGTCAGAAAAATGATATTAAGATCCCCATACATCCTATATTCTACCTATTTCGGGGGGAATATATCCTTTTTCGAACCCAACTATGACTACCCATCAAAATCCAACTCGATTTCGGGGCTTCTTATTTGAGTCGTAAGAGTTCTCAGGGAAGCTTTAAGGGGGCGTCACGTTGGGCCACCTAAACCCTAAACCACAGGAAGCCGCAGGAAGGAGTTAGACATGTCTGCGCTTGTTTACGGGTTTTCATGGTTTCGCGGTCCCATGAAAGAATCCTCACAATTTACTTTGAGACGTGGGGTTTCTTGTTTTGGGCTCTGGGGGCTTGACCCTTCAGATTCAGCGTTTTAGGTGTTTGAGGTATGGGGATTGGGCATTGCGATCTGATTCAGAACCTTTTTGGAGGTCCCCAAATGGCTGCTAACATCGGATTTCATCTGTGGAGTCCCCATGTGAGCTACAGTCTAAACTCTTTAAAGGGGGTTATATAGGGGATTACTATAGGGGTTATTAAGGGGGATACTAGGAGTTTAGACTACAGCTCATGTAGGTATACTGTATATACTTACGGGGTTCTCATGTACTTACCCTAAACCCTAAACACTAATAAGGGCAACTACATCCTGCAAGTCTAGCCTAAACCCTCGACCTAAACGCCCCAAAGCCTATCTATCTGTATGTACTGATAAATGTTCGTTAGAGTTGTCCTAAAGGCTAGCTAGTAAAAAAGAGTCTTACTGTAGCATGTGTATATATATATGTATACTTACTTATATGTACATATGTATGTTTTTGTTATGGCCCTAAACCCCTTAACCCTAAACCATAATCCCCTATACAGCCCCACTAAACCCTGAACCCCTAAACCCCAAAACCCTAATCCCCTATATAACCCTACATGGACCCCTTGGAGAAGGCGCATTGCTAGCATACTGGGTGCCGCCCTCTTCTGGGCAGCGGCCTTCACGTCGGGAGCCGAGACTTTGGGATTGGGTTAAGGGTTTAAGGCTAAGGTTCAGGGTTTAGGAGTTAGGAGTTGAAGGATTCTAGGGTTTAAAGTTTTTCGGGTTTAAGGTTTTACGGGTTTAGGGATGAGGGTTCAAGGGTTGAGGGGTTAGGCAGAGGCTTACTTGGGGCGGGTGGGGTCAATTGAACTTGGTAGGGTTTATGTAGGTGCCCTTTGCAGGGACCATAGAGATATGTGGGGATATTTTGGGTTTTAGGTTTAGGGAGCAGCTGTACCCTAAACCCTAAACCCTCTACACGTTATAAGCCTACTTAAAAAAGGCCGTTTTTTCCCCAAGCAGGGTCAAGGGGTTAGAGATTCAGTGCTTGGGGATTCGGGGTTTAGGGTTCAGGGTCTAGGGGAGAGGACTGCTGAGCTTGGGTAGCGAACGCCCAAGCTATAGCCAGAAATATCCTCGAGTCCCTGAGAGTGAGGGTCATAGATGACAATGATGATTCATCATCGTCTTAGTGTAGGATTTGGTTTTGTGAGGCTTTTCAGCACTTGGGGCATTGGGTTCAGGACTTAGGGTTTAGGCGCATAATGGGCTCCGGGTTCAGGGGAGGGTTGTTGCTTGAATTTGTGGTTCGGGAGAGGCCTAACCTTAGCACATCGCGTTTAGGAAGATTCCTTCACATCTCTTGGAAATCGTTTCTTTATCGTAAGTAAATGCCGAAGGCTAAGCAGTGAAAAACTGCATGGCAAGGGTCTGGTAGTTGGGTTCAGGCTTTAGGGTTTGTTGCGGGAGTCTTTTGATGTTGATGGGTGGCAAGGTTTGTCTGCAAGACAACACCAAGACGGCAGCACATACTAGGAACCTTCTGAACATTCCTGCCAGTATCCATGTAGGAGTAGGAATTGCAGGAGGGGAAGGAGGATCTCTAAACCCTACACCCTAAATCATAAATAGATTTGGGACGGACTGCCCGCGGATTCAACCAGCACTGCTCAACTGTGACTGTTGCCCAGATGGCCCATACATGATCATTTTCATATTTACATCGCCCCCAGGTCATCAATTTTCTCTGCTAGGCTTACTTACTCTTGTCCCTATATAACTGTTGCTGATCGCCTATGGCTCCCAAGAAGCGGCACCCACACCAGTTAAGTAAGTTACCATGATATGGGTATGTGGTAAATGATCGGGTTGCCTTATGATAGTAACTGAGCTCAAGTTCCTTAGCAGCCACCCAAACCCCAAAATCTGTACGATAATTAGTATTACCCAAATCCCAAGTACCCAATTATTGGGTACAAACCCTAAACCCTAAACCCTAAACCCACCCAAAGATATCTTTGCCGTTTGCGCTTCCTTGTCGCTATGGGCTGTGCGAGCCCAAAACCTGTGGCGCCGTCCGAAGGGACGTGGGCTGCCCCAGCAGACAAGGTTCAGCCTACAGGGTGTAGGGTTTAGGGTTTAGGGGTGTAGGGTTTAGGGTTTAGTGGTTTAGTGGTTTAGGGTTTAGGTTTCTCCTAAGCTGAGGAGGATTCCTAAAGGGTGCAAGTTCAGGACCTGCAGTTGAAACGTTTAGGATCTAAATTGTAAGGTTTCAAAGTTACGTTCTTTTTGGGGTCTTGGGTATGGTACAGCCCTCGAGATTCGATGGATCCATCAAACCCGGTGCTCAGACAGCCTGCGATAGTACCTGTGCCTTGAGAATAGAATTCTCATGTACCCAGTTCGGGATTTGCTTTGGGCATTGCAGGCCACTTGAAGAAATATCCACGGTGGCAAGTTTGCACATGTTTTGTCGGACCCCAAACCTAAAAAACTACCTAAAGGGCAAAGGGACTTAGAGAGTTGACGGCTTAGAGCGGTTGTAAGTGACTATGTCCACCTGACCCTCAAGTACTGCAATCAGGAGATAAGGCTTCATACCACGAGGAGTGTACCTGAACCTCCCAAGCCCATATACCCACAATAGCAGCCTTTAACCCCAAAATACTATTATTTGGGAGGTGTTTACTATTCTTTGGGAGGGCCAGGGGGTCGCTGCATGTCCTGAATGTTCCATATTTAAAAGTTGGATTGCGCTTTGAGCTCCCTGAGGAAGAATCTCAGGGTCTAGGGTTTCTTACTTAGCCAATAGAAGAACTTGAACCTTTCTGAGTTTCCTTTTTGGGTCTCTGTAATAAAGTTTAAGCTTGTTTAGCCCTGGTTATTGGGGAAGAGAGGTTAGGGTAAGGACAGACATAATCATTCCGGAAGCTAGTAGATGAACCTTAACTTGAAACAGAACTGACATGTGTCGAGAAATGATGACGCAGGGTCCGGTGGTGGTGATCGCCAAAGTCGTGCCAAGCGAAGATGGGCCAAGCGAAGATGTGCACAAGCCTGCGGAAGACCTGGAAGTGCCTTGGCAAACCCGAAACCCTAAACCCTAAACTCTAAGTCTTCATCTTTGACTGGATTCTGGTGGTTTCTGACAGTAGGTGGTACCCTTAGGGTTTAGGGTTTCGGGTTTAGGGAAAGCTCCCCATCCAGCCGGCCAGCCATCCATCCACAACCCCTGCCCCAAAATCAATAGTCTAAGCCCTACAACCTTCGCCCTCGGCGACAAGGCCTTGTTCAATGAGCAAGAGCACGTTTTCCCTTCACAATTTCTCCATCTCCATGCAGCGCTAGTCCTTGCCATGCCTTGTTCGGAATTGTCTCACATGCGGTTTAGGGTTTAGGGTATAAGGGCTCCCAATCTTGAGAACACCTCCCCGACGGCCAGCTAAGGTGCATGACGTCGTTTCGGTCACGTCACAGAAGAAACTTATCCAAAGTTTTATGACGTTTGGGACTGAATTAAATCTACTGACTGCATAACAAGGATAACGGCAGGGGATATAATATGGCGTCTAGGGGTAAGAGTATACTTACTAAGTCCCTCTGACCCTCCAAGCATGAGCCGTTTAGATGCTGCACAGAGGGTTTTTAGGGTCTAGGGTTTTGGGTTTAGGGTTAGGCAGGAGGCAGGGCTCTGCTCGAAGGGACGTACCACTACTTGGAAGACACCCTTTAATCTTGAAACGCATGTTTTAGTGATTTTAAGGGCTTTCTTTGGTAGGTTTCCACATATAGGGCTCCCCCACTATAGACCGCAGAATGCTGTAATCCTTCTTATGCAGACAGCCAAACAGGTACCCTTAATTTTGGTAAGGCCAACTTTACGAATGTAGAGAGTTGCTCAGCTTGGAGAGGTCTTCGGCATAGCTTCAAGCTTAAGGCTTAGGCGCTCAAAGCAAAGCGGTCTTACTCCAACGCTGAAGGCATATGAGCTATAGTCTAGACTCCTAAAAGTGGGTTTTACAAGTGAGTTTTACGGTGGTTCTGAAGGGGGATGCCAGGAGTTTAGACTATGGCTCATATGAGCCCCAAGACCTGAAAAGAAAATATGGGAAAGTTGAAGCCCAGGTAGTTGTAGGGCATGTTGGAGAGCTTTAAGTATTTAGTGGAGGTTCATAAGACCGGCTGGACGGACCATTACGTGCTGGTGATACTACAAACCCTCCATCACCCTAAGTATCCCATGCCTTTTGTCAGTGTGGTATGTATTCTAAACCCTAAACCCTCAAACCCTAAACCCTTAAACCCTAAACCCTAAACCCCTAGACCCTAAACCCTAAACCCCAAAGTACACACAAGTCTCCTTCAGGATGTTTAGCGTCCAACGTAATTCATCTGCAGGATCGGGCCACCCGCGCAGGTCCAAAACCATCACGATAAAGTTTCTATTTACAGTCCCCCTTAAGTAGATAGAGTATGGCTTTGGGTAGGGTTTAGGGTTTAGGGTTTATTATAAGAATATCCCCATATACTCCATATTCTATCTACTTCAGGGGGAGTATAAACCTGTGTTTGTGACAAAGTGTTTGCCTACAAGAGCAAGAAGCAGCAGCTATGATGCATCTCATTGAAGGGGTTTCTTCCCCTTTGAGGACTTGTCCAAGATGCGTGTACGTCCAAAGAGACAGGCTCCAATTTTCGTGTTGGGATGTGCTTGCCACCAGATTTACTAGTACCTCACAGTGCCTGCACCGTCCAAGCGTCCTGCCAGCGAACATTCCAGGATCGCACATGATCCCGACAGTATTCTTTAACCCTGTGAGAGCCACATTTAATGTTTGATGTTTTTTTTGCGGCAATTTACCTAAACCCTAAACCCAAACCCCTAAACAGCAAACCATTGTTGCGCGGCATCATGTTCGCAAGAAGAACACATCCACACAAGGAGCGAGGTGGCCAACGCCGCGTCGAACAATGTGGCAGCAAACAATAATGTTTACGGTCTAGGGTTTTGCACTGCTGCTTAAAGGGTTTAGGCTATAGGGTCTGGGGCTCAGGGTTTAGGGTCTTGGTTATGAAGGTGCCCTCAAATTGTTCAAATAGATAGGGACAGATAGGGATGGTATTGAGGGTATTCAGGGACATGGAAATGAAAATGGAAACTACCTTGCTCTCTGAAGTTTTGGGTTTTGAGGGCTTGAAGTTTTCGGCGATTCTTGAACATGGTTTTCAAGAACTAAACCCTAAATCTAAGCCCTGAACCTTAAACTCAATATATTCCTCCTTACGCACCAGCAAGTTGAGGTCCAAGGCCTGCAGTGCCGGAAGCAGACTTATAGTCCCCTTTACGTAGATGGAATATGGCTTTAGATATGTTATAATAAGATCCCCATATACCCACATTCTATCTACTTAAAGGGGGCTATGATTCTCAGCAGACCCCAGAATTCTCGAACTCTAGGCCCTTTAGGGTTCAGGGGTGTAGAGGTTCAGAGGTTAGGGGTTTGGGGTTTTAGTGAGTTCAAGGTTTTGGAGCCAAAAGTAGGGTTTAGGGTGTAGGGTGCCAACGTGTCGTTGAAAGCCGGGTCTACTGACTTCGTACGATCGAGCAGGCTAATTACGTGAGATGTTGAATCATTCTTCTTACGTTTCCGTATTAGCTATAGTCTAAACTCCTTACAGGGGTTTTTAGGGGATTATATGAGGGACTCTTATGGGGGTTATTCAGGGAGATACTATTTTCACTGTAGCTCATATGACCAAGAAGCAGTGAATCAGTATACTTGGCTGTAACTAGCCATGCCTCCAGGCAAGACGCTGGGAGCAGTTACCGTACCCACTCTCCCCAAAAAAGGTGTAAGGTACACCGATACTGTAGGTTTTTCGTGAGTCTCTATGAGTTTCCTTGGAAATATCGGCGAGTGTATATATGGAGAGTCCACTTGGAGACGCCAAAACCCTGGACCATCTGCCCTCCCCGAATGGAACCCCAACATTACAGGCTTCCCTTCAATGGATGGAAGCCTCAGTGGGCTTCTTGAAGTTCCATGTGAGAGTCTAAACTCCTGAAAGGAGCTTATGTATAGGGGATTCGAGAGGGGAGCATTATAGGGGTTATTGAGGGACATACTAGGAGCTTTTTCATGATAGCTCATGTCACTTGACCGGGTGGGGTGCCAAAGCTTACGGGACCCAAACCCTAAACCCTAGGGACTCTAAACCCTATAGTCCCCTTTAAGTAGATTCGATAGAAAATGGGGTCTATGGGGGTCTTGTTTATAATATACCAAAAGCCATATTCTATCTACTTAAGGGGGATTATGAGCCCCAGGGATCCTAAACCTTCAAGCAATTTCAATAAAATCCCAGGTGGTCACCATGACAGTAACGCCTTCGTGGATAAAGCCTGGGAGCAGCCTCACGTGGAAGGATGGAAGGTTCTAGGGTGTTAGGTGGGGTTTAGGATTTAGGGTTTAGGAGCTGGGTTGTTAGGTTCTGGTTCTTGGGATGTAGGATTGAGAGTTTGGAGCTTATACGAGCCATCAGGGGTAGGTTCGAAAACATGCTTTAACTTTTCCTTATCCCGCAATCCCTATCTCATCCCTCGAAAGTCATAAGCACCTAGGGCCCCCAAACCTTGCGTCCCCCGAACTTCCCTAAACCCTGAACCCTAAACCTAAACTCTAAACCCTATAAAACTAGCTGAGGGATGACTGTGCCGCTTTGCCCAGACCTCACAGGTTCTAGGGTTAGGCCCCGAAGGTTGTATGCCTACATGCTTCCCCCAATCTAGTTCGAACCCTATGTAGCCTCCCAGAGTTCCGCAAAAGGGTGCTTGAACCTAGGGTTTTAAACCTAGGGGTACAAACCTGGACCCCTTAAAAACCTACTATCCCAGGAGAGAGTAGGCAGCAGGAATTCTGGGTAGCGGATATTGTCCCCCTTACGTCAATAGAACATAGCTTTGGGTATATTATAATAAGACCCCTATATACCCAATATTCTGTCTACTTAAGGGGTAGTGGATAGGCTAGAAGTTTCTCAAGGTCTGGGGTGTGAGTGGCGATTCGGGATGCACGCTACTGGGTGATTTCAGACGCACAGCGTAAAGGGACTGGGGGTTTGCTAATATCCCTAACTAGTGGTTAGCATTTTCTTTTCCAGTATCCCTACATAATCCTTATATCCCCCCTATATTCCTAGACTACCCCTGTAAGGCCCTTAAAAGGAGGGGGTTTATTAATTAGGCGTGAGAGCCTAGGGTTTCAGGCCGGAGCCTGTAGGCAGACAAACACGCAGGACTCCGAGGCGCACGCCCAGAAGATGGGAGGGCGCCTGCTTGGGCTGCTGAGGTCTTATTGAATTAGGGTTTAGGGTTTAGGGTTTAGGGCTTAATGCATTTTACCTTTTTATGTATACCTGGGCCCTATATAGATGAACAATGATTATTTTGAATAGTATCTCAGCAAGAACCTAGGCTGGATGAGGCCCGCGCTTTTTTGGAGAAGAACGGGCCAATCTACCCTGGAGAAGATCAGTGGGCTGCAGTCATGCGTGCGGGAGGATTGCGAGACTGGGTGCAGGTCGGCAACAAGATCCATCATGTGGGGAAGTCGCACGTTGACGAGCAAGGCGGCTACCCTAAACGCTAAACCCTAAAACCCTAATCCCTAAAACCGTAAACCCTAAACCCTACAACCCTAAACCTCAAGGCGGCTACCCCAAGTGGGGTGACGATGCCTCGGGCAATCCACCCTACAGCCGCTCTGTGCTCTGGGTCTCAGGGAAGGAAGGCGAACGTGAGCAAAAGCTTGTGACTGGCTGGGGGACTGGTAGATTTATTGGGCTCATCAGGTCGAATTGACAAAGACGATGAATAACCGGATGGCTGCTAAGAAACTTAAACTTAAGTTGCCATCATGTGGTTGTTTACATATAGATACATACATGCACAGTAAATGACGTAGCTTCCTCATTTTTGCTCTCTGAGTTTATGTTTTCTCAGCAACCCAAATAGACAGCCTTTCCGCTGAGTGTCAGGTGGTTCCCAAGCTGCAGCACAGCCGCAGTGGGCCAAGCCTGGTGGGAGCATGACATGGAAGGACGCGGGGCAGCATAGGTTTGGGGGGTCATTCTGTTTCGCTCCTTTCAAAACCTCCGCATGGTCTCTACAAATGTCGTCATAGTCTTTAGACTCGATATACAATCTATTCAACGTCGATTGAGTTCCGAGCTCTTCAAATCTGTACATGTTTTCCATAACTTCCTTCGAATTTCCTATCGTTAACTCGCCACATCAGTCCTCATATATCATGTCACTTATTATCGGGAAGGGGGATGGTCCAGCACGCAATCATTATAAAAGATATAATATGTATATTATATATATACCAGGTTTAGGGTTCCCGGACGCTGGAAAGAACATGGAAAATGGAATGGAAATTGGGGCTGTACTGGTTACAGGGCTATTTGCCGCTGCTGTGTTTATTTGCCGCTGCTGTGGTCTTAGACTCCTAGTAGAATACTACAAGGTACCTCAAGTAGATTTTGACATATAGTTGTGATAATTTAGGCTTCTGCGTCAATCCTGGACCCTCTTTACACAAGGCACCCGGTTTCACAAAATGTTCTGGGGAAACTATTGTGTCTCTGGCTGGTTTGGAAGGGTCCGGAATAATAGAACTTTCGGTGGCCCAGAAATTTAAAACAACAAAACATATTATCTAAACTTGGGTTGTTTTAGCTAAGAATACCTAAAAACTCAAACGCTTTGAGCCCGAGGCCTTGAATGGTTTAAATACCAGAGCTTTAGAACCAGAGCCATACCTATAAGGCCAGATATCAGAGACGCCGAAACCCAGAAGCTCCATATAAACCGCCTTTTCGGAGTTGTACACAATCATACGATGCATCAATTTTTCTGGGGGGGGTAGGTAGTCCAGCAGAGGCCTGGATCCACTTTAAGCGATTTGTTCTGGGGGTCCGAAATAATGGTACATTCTTCTAGCCGCCTAAATGGTTCAGTAGATTTCTTTAAAAGTAAAAGCCTGTAAGCTCTCAGCCTCAAAGGATTTGTCATTCCAGACTTCTAGTAGCAGAGCGTTTACTTGTAAGACCTTATATTAGAGAATTTGAAAACCCTTGAAATGCGTAAAGTCCAAGACCCCGGCTCCATATAAAACGTTTTCTTTGGACTATACGAAATCTTGCGATCCTTCAATTTTTCTAGGGGCTAGTCCAGCAGAGGCCCGGATCCACTTTAAGCGATTTTTTTAGGGATCCGGAATAACAACACATTTTTCCAGCTGCCTAACACCAGAATGACATCCATTTTAATTTGGAAATTGGATTTCAAGTGGCTTTAGTTGGGCTTTAAATTGATTTGAGTTAGATCTGCATTTGTTTTAACTTAGTTGTCAATTGGTTTTCGTTGGATTTGAACTGGTTTGATCATGTGTAATTTCGTTTCGACTAGATTTCCACCTGATTTCAATCAGATTTAAAATGGTTTTAGCAAGGTTCCAATAGATTTTCAGTTGATGTTAAGATAGCTTCAATTAGGTTCGCCACTTGGTTTTAATTGTGTTCTCACTTGATTCCAAATAGATGTTATGCGATTTTACTTAGACTTTGGATTGGTTTTTTCGAGTATGATCGCTAATCGGATTTCAATCCAGTTTGGATGGAGTTCAGTCTGATTTCACATTGGTTGTCATTCGACTTTGAATTGGTTTCCGTTGGTTTTACCTTGATTTCAATTGGCTTTACTTGATGATTCTTAATTGGTTTTAAGTAGATTCCCAATTGAGTAACCTCTAACTATATTTATTGCAATTAGGATTCAGATATCAGTTAATTTGGGTATGAACTGAGTTTAATTAGATCGTAATCGAATTTAGTTCTGTCTTAATAGATTGTACTTGGATTTTCAAATTGTTTAATTTGGTTCCGCAGAAACTTTAATGCTACTGGTAGTATCAGTAGTGTCAGGACTAACATTATAAACGGACAAAGAATACCAGCTACGAGGCTACTACTGAGATTCATGTGTGTTCTTCTCGATTTTAATTGCGCGGCAAACTTAGGGTCAGGCTCCGCATGTTAAAGATACTAGTCAATTGTTCAGACAGGGGGGGGGCGCTATAGTCCCCCAGCCCTTAAGTAGATAGAATATGGCTTTGGGTATATTATAGTAAGACCCCCATATACTCCATATTCAATCTACTTAAGTGAGACTATATACTGAAGAGGGTCCAACATCACACGCATCCTCCCTTTTCGCAGTCTTGGTTTGGGAAGCTGCATGCTGATGAATCCCTAAGCTGGCCAGCTGCTTCCTGATTCAGGACTCAGAGGCGCACGCACAGAAACTGGGTTGCTGTTAAG
>CAJNIZ010000225.1:260212-272735 GCA_905231905.1 Symbiodinium pilosum | reverse complement strand
CCATGGCCCAGGTAAGGCTCGCAAAGCAGGCCTTCGAGAACTAACCAGCACCCTGCGTGGAAAGCACTTCGTTGTCATGTTGCTTACTGTTTTCTAATGCCGCCTCCCCCATATGTATATTGGCAATTTAAGCAAACGTAGTTGGTAGGGGGGGGGGGCGGCTAGTAGTAGTAGTAGTGGTAGGCTCGGGGTCCGTTCGTGACGGTACATTTTTGCGGCATTGCAAGCCCCGAAACGCTGTGAATATCAGCGCTCGTGGGTTTTAGATGGCTTCAGTTCACTTGCGTCTTTTCTTGGCTTTTCTGCTTTAACATGTTTTGAGCATGCGGAAGTTGAAATGTCTGCATCGTTGATATTGGCTCCAGTCGAAGTCAGGGATGAAACGATCCTTTGGATACAATAAAATCAGAACTCCAAGCATTGGACTCATTGGGCGTGCGTTGGACCAATGGGGAGATGATAAAGTTAAATCAGAACTCCTCACACCCTTGCATTAATGTCTTGTATTCTGGACTAATGGGGCGATGAGAAGATTAAATCAGAACTCCGCACACCCTTGGGCTAATGGGGCGGTCCTTGGACAAATGGCGCGATGAATAATGATAAAAGGCACCCGGGAAGCCTACTTGAAAAAAACACGGTTTTCTCAAAAAACGTCCAAAATAGGCCCGAACGCACTATAAAACTTACGAACAACTCAGACCAACAATCATAAAGAAGTGGATCGGCAAAAAAAAGCTCAAATGGACTTAGTCAAATTTCGCGCGAGACCTCAGTTTTAGTAGCGCGAAGTGGAGAAAATGACACCGTCATAAACGCGACCGTTACCTAGTAGTAGTAGTAGTAGTAGTAGTGGTGGTAGTAGTAGTAGTGGCACGGGTATCATGAGAATAGCCAGACAGCAATGGGTAGGATTTGTTGTCTTCAGGGGAGAGGTTCTTTCGGTAATTCCTAAATGTTAAGGGCTTGACGAGGTTTAGATACTGACGGTTGTTAGGGAATAAGGGAATATGATCCCTAGAATCCCCACATAGCCTTCCGCCGGCGCTGGTCGATGCTTTGACAACTTTGCTTTGTGCTGAGGTCAACTTGATGATCCCGGTAACCATATGCACAACGCGGGGGATCCTCACTGAATACACCAGGACGGATGAGGCGAGGCACTTCCAGCTCCGAGACGGCGCAGTGCATGAAGCAACTGATGCCAAGAAGGACATTGAGAGCCTCGGTTTCTACTGCAGCTACTATGTTCCGTGCAAGATGTGTCCGCGATGTGTTGCTTCTCCTTTACTTTACTGCAGGGGTCCCACCCTACACATTGGCATGCCCCACAAAGCTTTTCTTTATATCTACCCTATGCTGATTGTTGTGGATTAAAAGGACTCAAGTGGGGATGCCAATCCGGGAATCCAGGGAATATAGTTGAATATAGTAGGAATATGGTAGGAATGTACCTGCCAGGGTCCTTGTATTGTTATTGTTATTATATTCTTGGGGTTCCCACCCTAAACCCTAAACCGTATTCCTGGGGTTCCCTGTTTGGGATCCCATTCAAGTCGCTGGAATTATGGTGGTTGCGATTTTCAAAGAGCCTAAGGCCCGTCAGCCCGTCTGAGAGAATCTTGAAAGCCCGAACCCCTGATGATAAAGAGGTTTCGGTATAGGGCTACAGGGTTCTAGGGTTAAGGGTTTAGAGTTTAGGGGCTCTCCTTCCAAATGAGACGTATGTCTCCTGATATATACACAAAGGTAATTACTAGACTGGAAGGGGCTACTATTTAGCGGATATGGGGACTCATTGTTCCGGGGAAGGATTTTAAGAACATCTTCCCAAACGAAGAGTGGATCCTAACCAGAAAGGGAACCTACCTTACGGCCATTTTGGGGACTGGTGTTTTGAACAACTATCATACGCCATAACTTCAGGGGTGTGGGTGTATGAGGTCATGCTTGATTTGCCCATCAAGCGTATCACGTGCTTATCATCTGAGAAGGGTTCTGTTTGGGGATGCTAGACTGCTAGATTCACCAATCTACAATACAAATATACCGTCGTAATGATTGCGGTCTCTCACAATCAGAACATGTGCAATCTTACTTGATCTACACTTTAAATTCCTTAAAGGGGTGCTGTAGACGGCAGTATATACAGGACTACTATGCGGCTTATTCAAGGGGATACCAGGAGTTTAAACTATGGCTCATTCCTGTTTGGCTCATGTAAAGACACCCATCTGAAAGCTAAGTTAAAAGGGGAAACCCAACACAAAGCCCTAGAATATCTTAATCCTTACTATAGGCACCACCCTCAAAACAACACGCCTCAATTTTGGAAGCTCCAAGCCCTATAACAAGCCGTTATATAGTCACCGTATCCATTGTGTTTCCATGTTCTTCTCCATTTGTTTCTCCGCTCTTCGGGTAATGTCCCTAAACCCTGGACCACAAATCCTAAACTCTAGTAGATTCCAGTTTCTCCTCCATTCCCCTATACACACTGTATAACCCCGAACTGGTTGACTAAATTCTAAACCTCAAAGAGTAGTGTCCGCATTTTTCCAGTATCCCTATATTGTTGGAACCGCCTTTTTGGGCCCTCTTGAACATTTATATAACCCCATAAGCCCCTAAACCCGAAACCCCATAAGACCCTAAACCCCAAACCCCATGATGCCCTAAACCCCAAACCTCAAAAGGCTCCTATGGTATATAGAAGTTTCTGGCCAATTACCCCTGCTGGCAGGCCAGCGCCGCAGAGACCCTTGCGACCCCTTGCCAGAGGTTCTTGTCCCGAAAATCCAAAATACATGAGCCATAACCTAAATTCCTTGAAAGGGGTCACATGAGGGACTATGTAGGGGACTAGTATAGGGGTTATTAATTCAAGGGGCTTAGATTATGGCTCATGTACTTGCAGTTTTAGGGTTGCTGGTGGAGGAAATCCGGCACCACCTAAAGTATCTCATACTGAAATGGTTGCAGTAATTTTCCCACACCCTATATACCCATATTATTTTATCTTGATTAAGTTCCTTAGCAACTAAGTTCCTATGATAAGGAAACCCTTAACGGCAACCCTGATTCAGGCCTACCCAGTTCCTGCAGGATTTTGCACATCATCTGCTGTGTCTAGGGAACCCTGAACCCTAAGCCCTAAACAGCGTCGTTGAGGGGTTCAGGATCTGGCGTTTAGGCTGCAGGGGTTTAGAGTTTAGGCTTTAGGGATTTTAGGGTGTAGGCTTTAGGGTTTAGATTTCAGCGGTGAGTTCCGGGAATTATGGAACCATAGGAGGGGAGTTGCCACTATAGGAGCCCGAATAATTATCCATATCGCTCTATATATAGTATAGTGCATCCCAAAAATATCTATTTAAGTAGGCTCCTACCTATCGATCTCTATCAAGGACCTATAGACCCCACATACAGATCCCATTGTGTTGTAAATACGGCCTAACACACTGCTGGTGTGAACACTTCCTGCGAGGTATCTCTCATCCTTGGTGCGAATTTAGGGTTTGTGGTTTGCACCTATAGTCTAGATGTCAGATTCATATACTCCGTATTCGCTCTACTTAAGGGGGAACCTAAACCCTAAATCCTAAACCGCGTTCCCGGACCTTTCAGCGGGGCTTGTGGGAGTTTGGCAGGCTCTAGTCTTGTTTTCTTCGAAGAGTTTGATGGCTTCGTCCTTGCGAAGAAACCTTCCCAAAAATACAAGATTTGCTAGAGAAAGCATGACAGACCTGCATGTCATCATGTTCTTTTCAGCTGTATTCGGAATTTTGTCTAACTTACCAGTGCTACAAGATGCTCCAAGATACAGAACCCCTTGCTTGCAGTGCAGTACACATTACGCTTAAGATGCCCTCATATGCACCCTACACCCTTAAGCTAACAGATGTCCCTGTTTGCCGCCCAGTCTCAACTAGGCTCCTTAATCAGGATCCCCAGTGAAACCGGGAATTTGGAACTTCAAAGAAAACTCCTAATAAGGACCTCTGATAAGGGATGAGAGCCTCACATAGAAAAGAAGCCTCAATAAAGCTCATTAGCCAAGACCCCTATGAGACCTGAATAAGAGGAATTCTGTGGAAGTTGGACTCTTATTAGACTTTTTGATAAGAATCTTGAATAGTTTTCAAGTGGAACCTCAAATTAAAGATGGTTCCCAAATGAAGATTCCAAATGAGGATTCCAATACGCTTGTTTGTTTGTTATTTTTTTTCGGAACCTTGAGTCAAACTTCTAGTATTACCTACCCTTCGCCAAGGATTTCGAACAAGATTCTTTGACGAGAGCCCATATTCATCTGAAATCAAGCCTTCCAACAATCAAGGATTCGAAAGAAGACCTCCAGGAGAAAGCTCCTCGTGAGGATCACCAGCTAACCCAGAGGGTCCATGTACCCAATAATTGGGTCCCTTTAAGGGGGATATATAGGGGTATGTAGGGATATATAGGGTTAAGGGTTAAGGGTTAAGGGTCCATGTACCCAATTATTTGGTACTTGGGATTTGGGGAATAGTAATTATAGTATTGGGTTTGGGTAAGTATATGATTATTAGGCACTTGGACCCTTAGGGTTTGTCTAATGGAAGCCTTCCAGAAAAAATCTTTCGTGAACTCCCTAATCTACCCAAACTGTAAACACAAACTGCTCGTCATGCCTAGTGCGCAGTCTGGCATGGTAGAAGTGCTGCACAGTACTGTCCCCAAATGTGGTGCGGGAGTAGCTTTGCCAAGCTTCCTCTATCATTAGTAATTAGTCATTAACTACAAATTCTGCTGAGGAATTGTGGCTGGGATCTAGGGAATCTTACTCGGGTCTTAATTTCCTGCTGGACAAATTGTAATGCCAACCATGAGGACTGCGGAAAATTATGATAAGGCTTTTCTCATTTAAAAAAAGGAGGAGGCCGGCTTTTTAATCGAATTCCGTTTAGAGCTGTACATGCATTTACCCATGACAACAGCAAACAAAATGTATTCCCTCCCCCTTCACGCTTATCCTTGGAATCTAATGCCTGAAGCCCTTCACCTCCAAACACTAATCGTCAAACCCCAATGCTAGATCCTCAAACCATATAATCCGTAAAGCCCAATACCTAAACCCTAAACTCTAATCCCTAAACTCAAATTCCTACACCTTGAACCCTGGATCGTATGAGAGGGATTGTGTCCTCGCCTTCTGCGGCTGCTTCGCCTAACTTCTGGCAAGGCAGATGTATACCAAGGGGCCAGGGACCCTGCTTAATCATAAAAACTTGAACTACATGTATACAGGGCGGCTGGGGGTGGGGGGGGGGGAATTTGCGCATATGTTCACCTCAAATCCTAAACCCTAAAGCTGGGACTCCATGGGAACAAAGAATTGGTTATATCTGAGCCTACTGGTGGTTAGTAGGGAATGAGGGAATATAATCCCCATATTATCCCAAAACCCTAAACCCTTCTAACCCAGACCCCCAAAGGGATCTAGAAATTAGATCCCCTAGAACCATATGCGAAATTGTATAAGGTCTACATAGGGGTTATACTGGTTCTCAATAGCGGATCTAATTTTTAGATCCTCCCAGGGGCTGTGAAAGGGCAGGCCGGGCAACGAATCTTCCCTGGCTGGGATCTTGCTCTATTAGGAGAGCGCTGCTTGTGCAAAGGCAAGCGCAGCTAGAGGCTATGGGTGTTGGGTTTAGATTTTAGGATTCAGAGTAAGCAAAACTGTCGCACTTATTGCCAGAATTTCGGGACCACCTTCTCCAAAATCACTGCTGCGCGCAGTACGTCGCGAACGCTCTGAATATTGCGTTCTACACATCATAGTATTGCATTTCTTCAAGCCTTGCAACCCCTGCATTTGAATAAGCCCTAAACCCACACCCTAAAAACCCTAAGCCATGAGTTTCGGCTGAGTTGATCATTGATGAACCTAGTCATGTGCCAAAACCTTGTGCTCACGCACAACGCCGTACTCTAGTATTGTTGGAAACAAACGCACAGTTTCTCTAAACTCAATGTAAACTCTGCTTCTGTTCCTGTTCTAGTCGATTCTAAATTTGAAGCCTAACCTCCAACAACCTCCCTAGATACCCTGTATAGCCTCCATATAGCCCTATACATCCATACACCCCAGTAAAACCCTATGTAATCCCAGCCCTAAACCCTAATCCTTGGGCCAGGGCCCCGAAATGCAGCGGTTGTTATCAGCTGCGTAGCCATGGCGGCAGCTGCGCGAGGTTCCATCGTACAGCCAATCATGTATGTTTAGGGTTTACCTGGGCCCCAAAAGTATTTAAGATAATGGCCTTTAGGGCTATTATTCTGGGTTTAGGGTTATTATCTTACATACTTTAGGGTTTAGGATATTGAGCTTAAAGAGGGTTATGTCGGGATTATAGAGGGGATCAATATACTTGGCTGTCCTCTGCCTGGCTGTTAGAACTTTAACGTATTGGGCTTCCTACTTTTTATTTTAAGGAAGATAAAAGTTGAACTTTAGGGGGGCGGGGTCCTCAAGACAGAGTTAAGTACAGGGGCCATTAAGGGATATACCAGGAGCTTAGACTCTAGCTCATATGGGCTACCAGTCTTATGAAGGGGCCCTTAACGGTGGACATAGTGGTCCCTTTTGTAGTTTCGAAAAGTCCCTCATATAGTCCCAAATAATGAACCCATGTCCATTCAATTCTGTAGGAAATAAGGAGTGTAGCTCATATCTGGGTTTGCCAGAACTAGGCGTCCCTTCGTTGGCGTCCTCAGGACAAGGTTCGAGTGTTTTGTGGTCTGCATTGGGTTTAGTAGGTACATTTGTCAGCTCCTATAATGAAGCGCCATGATGGCCACAGGTATCCCCCTCCCCAACCTACTTACTAAGACACTCTGACCTACCAACAATGTGTTGAACGTTGAAGGCTTCGGGCTGTGTGTTTAGGCCTCGGGGGTTAAGGTTGAAGTCGTTGGGCTTGGGGTTTGGTAGCTCTCACGAGAAGAGTTTTTTTATCTTAGGGATATTGGGTCCAGGGTCTAATATAGGTGTTCTATAGGGATAATGGAAAAGGAATTGGAAACTACTTTCAGGGTTTAGGGTTTAGGGTGTGGGTTGTATCTCGCACGAGATGACAGAATGCTCAGGTCTTCAGAGCACACAGGAAGTTTCGAACATGAAGGGCAGCAATCAGAGTTGCACCTTGTGTCTTGAAAGACCGCTATCAAACGTCATGCTAGGTTGTTGGATATTTGCATTTGGGGTGTAATAATGTAGACCCGTGATCGATAAAACCCCTCCTTTTAAGGGCCTTAACTTTGGGATCCCTATTATAATCTAAGGGGAGGGGTTTATTAATCACGGGTCTACATTAGGGGTGCGGTCTGGGGAGTAGTTGTTCTACATACTGAGCACCGGCCGCCTTGCCCTGGCCGCAGAAGTCAAAGTCTATTCGGCGCAATGCTCACATACACTTACTGGTGCTAAGTAGGGAATCAGGGAAGATAGTCCCTATATAGCGCCTACATCATATATTCCCTTATTTCCTACTATAACCCTTATATGTATATATAAAGGACCCATTCCCCATGCCTTTGCCCAATGCAACCCCAGCATATTCCCTACGTCACTTGGACCCTTGCTGGAAAGGGGTGTCCATCGGGAACCCCAAACCCTAGACCCAAATTGTCAAGCGCTAGGGCTCCAAGCAGGCGAAAGGAGGTACTATGTGTAGGGTTTAGGGGTCTAAACTCCTTAAAGGAGTTTATATAGGGGAGTATATAGGGGACAATTATGGGGCTTATTAATTAAGGGGATTGTAGGAGTAAAGACTACGGTTCATATGTATAGACTCTAGGGGCTCAAAGTATGCAGTAGCTATATACATGGATTCGCAGGGGACAGGGCGCACTGTGATTGACATTAGCTTCCTGCAGGAAAGGCTGTGAAAAAGAAGAAGCTTGCGCCTTCCACAATGCAGCCTGCCGGAAGCTGAGGAACTTGTGCTGTAGGTTTCAGGTGTGTTGCTGCGTTTTCTAGGTCTTTGGGCTTGGGCTGTAACCTAAACCCTATCCCTAAAGCTCCAAATAGCCCAACAGCCTTGGATGGCATGGTCTTTGGGCCCAAAAGCCTTATATGATGAGTCCTTGGAGCCTTCGGGTATACCCTAAGGTTTCTATGAGGCTAGTGGTATGATTGTATCACATTCCTTCTGGATTGTGCAGCATCACTATGCATTCATCTTGTCTAAACTCCTTGGAGTATGGGGGAGGTAGTAGGGGTACTTGGAGGCCCATGGGACTTAGTCAGTATTTATAACTGGGATTATAACCCTACTTTTAATCGGGGTAACCCCTATAAGCTCATTAGGGGGTTATAAGTAGGGTTATAAGCTCAGTTATAAGTGGTTACCAAGTCCCATGGGCCTTCAAGTACTTATGAGTTTAGAGCCAAGAGCTCTGCCGATCCTGTCCTTGCACTGCTTCCGCCGAAGGTATACCCGACAGACCCTGCTTGTTGCATAGTAGCCAGTAGCCTCCGGACATGCTGACAAGAGGGCATTTCTAACACCAACTCCCACAGCTAGGACTCAAATATGATCATATGAGCTAAAATCAAAACTCCTTAGCGGGGGTTATAGGGGAATATTATAGGGATTATTGAGAAGGATACTAGGAGTCTAGACTATAGCTCATATCAAACCTGTAGGGTCCTATTTTGGGGGTTTGGGTCTACCGAAATTCCTTCTTACACGGGGACTTGAGGCAGCAAAAGCCCTATACACCCTAAATCCTGGAACCGGACATTAACGCCCTAAGGGTCTGAGTAGCTGCATCGTATATACTTTGGGCCCAAAGTTGTCTCTACACTGGTACTTTGGGTATTAGGTATATACTGTATAGCTACATGGATTTTTTGGGACTACTTCCTCATCCCCTCACATCACAATGGCTCATTGGCCTGGTAAGAAGCCCTAGACTCCTTAAAGGGGATTGTATGGGGGATTACATAGTGGAGCATTACAGGGGTTATTCAGGGGATACTATCAGCTAGGACCATAGCTCAAATGTTCTCATGATTGTACCTACCTTGTCCTTGTGTCAGCACAGTCTTCAGTCTGACTTTCCATGCTGGCGACTCGAGTAGCGACTTATTATTATGGATTGTCGTGTTTACCAAGGGAAGTTGCTACCCGGCTGTGATACACCGACATTGGGTCTGTCATCCATCCATACAACTATCCACCCTCCCTCCGTCCGTCCGTCCGTCCTCCAACTTACGTGGCCACCAAGGAAAGCCCCTACTTGCAGGCCCATGGGCTTATAACCCCACTTACAATCCCCCTAAATGGGCTTCTAGGGGTTACCCCCAATTGTAAGCAGGGTTACACCCTATATATCCCTATATAGCCCCCTTCAAGGGGACCTAAGTAGTTACTAAGTCCCATGGGCCTCCAATTAGGCCTTAGGCTGGCTACCACCAAACTTTACACGAGTCACATTGCCAA
Organism: Symbiodinium pilosum; assembly: GCA_905231905.1. NCBI lineage: Eukaryota > Dinophyceae > Suessiales > Symbiodiniaceae > Symbiodinium > Symbiodinium pilosum. The sequence goes on along the minus strand of CAJNIZ010000225.1, from coordinate 263,247 downwards.
AGAACCACAAGACTACCCCACAGGGTCCGAGTACACTGGGGTTTTGGGTAATAGTAATTACAGTACAGGTTTTGGGTAAGTATATGACTATTAGGTGCCTGGACCCTTAGGGCTGCTGGTTGCACATCCCCGTATACCGCTGTATGAGAGTTTCCCAGATAAGGGGGCCCCAATACAAACATCATAATCCTTCTTACGGGACACTTAAAAAGGTACCCCTTATTTTGGGAGACCTCTATATCATTCAGATTCCTATGAAGTAGGCCTCTGCATTGCTTAAGAAAAATTCTCAGTAGGGAGTCCAGTTTCTTGACACGGTCGCGTGAACTGCCTCACCACACCTCCGGTTGGCAAGGAATGAAGGAATTACGCTAGTCCTATTGAATCCTCCATAAACCCCAACCCCTAAACTTTATGTGCTTGTTTATCCTTCATTCCTTGTTAACCAGAGGTGAGACTAAGGCCGGGAAATTTGATTTGGAAAAGGAGAAGAAGAAAGTGGTGACCAGCCCAGAATTGATATTTCCATGCGTTTACAGTTGGGCTTTGAGGAGTAGGGTGCTTTGAGTTTGACTTAATTAGGGGGTACTGGGCTCCCTGCACATTCTGCCTGAGCTTTTGCGCCTGAAGGTATCGCGACTTGCATGGTGGGGCTGACCCAGCCATCGGCCAGCAACATCATTGACAGGTAGTTGGCTCTAGCTAGCTTACAGCAGTAAGCCTGTCCGAGAAGTATAGTCTCCCTTCCGTAGATGGAATATGAGGTATATAGGAATCTTATTGTAATATGCCCAAAGCCATATTCTATCTACTTAAGGGGGACTGTGTGTATATATATATATATATGCCGTCTTATGGGCTGTGGGAAGCTAATCCTGCCCCTGCCCCGAATTAGCAAGGAAACCCATAGACGTCCTTTCAAACAGACAGACGGGTCTTTCAAAGAGCCCATATGGAGTTCCGTACTAGGTTGGGCGAGGGAAGCCTCACCCTAATCGATTTAGGGTCTAGGGGTACGTTTGATACGCTGCTTCACCCAAAGTACTACCTTACGCTTTGAGCAGTGTGGTAGTAGTGTATTGTACTAGAATCACGCAGGAAGTTTTGGCTTCAAGAGTCTCATACCTAAACCCTTACCCCTAAGCCTAAATGGGGGTTTCCCAAAATTAGGGGTACCTTTTTGGGGGTCCCAATAATAAGGATTATAGTATTTTGGGGTCTATATTGGGGTCCCCTTATTTTGGGAAACTACCAAATCATCCCTAAGCCCTAAATGCCTAAACCCTAACCCCTAAACCCGAAATCATCCCTAAACCCTAAATGCTAAAACTCTAACCCCTAAACCCTAAACCCTAAATCCCCCGCTTAAGCACCAGTAAGGGGGTCACGCTTTGCTTTAGAGGGGCCCAGGATCTGCTGTTAGACGTTGCAATCCGCTGAATCTACCTTATTGCCGGTTTAAGGTTTAGAGTTCAGTGTATAGGGTTTAGGGTTTAGGTTTCGGGCTTATTGCAGGTTTAAGGTTTAGAGTTCAGGGTATAGGGCCCTAGAAGCGGTTATAGGGTCTGAGAAGACCCATCGCGCTGGCTACAGCAGCTCTTGCCCCAGATGTGACGGGCTTGCATGCACAACCCGCTGGGCGGAACTGCGCGAAGCAAGGTTGAACTCACGAGGCTTCAGCATGCCATACAAAAATCTAAGGGTCCAAGCACCCAAGTTATTCGGGTTTTTGAGGACCAAAAGCCCCTGAGATAATAGAATTTGGAAGCCTGATCATTTGGGTCCTTGGACCCTTCCGGAACTGCATACTCGCTTCAAACCCCATGAACCCTATAAACCCCAACCCTAGACCCTGAATCCTAAATCCTAAGCCCTAAACCCTAAATGCTAACCTAAACCCGAGATTTCCAGCAAGGGTCCCATGAATTCCAAGCCTCGCCTCCACGCTCCAAAGGGCAGCTACAAAAGCAGCGGAAGCAAGTTTTGGATTTAGGGTTTAGGGGTTTAGGGTGTAGGGTTTAGGGCTACTACTGAGAGAGGCCATCTGGCACCAGCAAGGGCCCTATCCTACTGTAATTCCTAGGGCTTTAGGGATTTCAGACAGGTGGTGCAAGATTTCCTCCATCAACAGAGAGGTTTGGGGTTTAGGGTGCTCAGACCCAAAAGACCTGAAATGAAAGTCTTTGCACGTAAGGTTAGGTTCTAGGTTTAGGGCCAGCCCTCTGGATCCAAATGGCCCGAAGTATGCACTGCATGGACTTTAGGTTGCAGCGCTGTCATGAACAGAGTTTAGTTTGAGGTTGTTGGGGTATAGAATTTGGAGAACAAATAGTCTCTTGTGTGAGCACCTCGTAATGCGCTCTTATTCCGGGCTATAAAGACCATTTGGGGGGGGTCCGCCTAAAGTTTAGACTTGGTACTGGGCAGCTTTCGGGCTCTAGGTTGAAACGCAACAGGACGTTTCATGACTGAAAAGAAGAGCAGGTGTGCGAAGATAGACAAACTTCTGACACGTTCTTGCGTTTCTTTGAGGGGCTTTGGGGAGAAAGAGCTGCGGATGCTCCTGCCCAGAGGGTCTAGGGTTTAGGGCTTTAGAGTTATAATCCCCCTTAAGTAGATCGAATATGGGGTATATGGGGATCTTATTATAATATACCGAAAGCTATATTCTATCTACTTAAGGGGGACTATAAGGGTTTAGGGTTTCAGGGTGTAAGTAGGGTTTTGGGTGTAGGCGGGCAATGGTAAAGTAGTCATACGGGAACCCCTTTGAGTCTTAAGTAGATACCATGTACCTATATGGACCCTTTGGACTAGTTGGATAGATGCTTGCCGGATGGGGGGGCCTACCGTGCTGAGAGCGACCCAATGATTTAGAATCCCCAAGAGGATAGACAGCAAAAAGAGACCATCCGGAATGTGGCAGCTGAGGCCAAGAAGAAAGAGCGAGATTTGTACGAAGTTCAGTTTGAGGCCGTGAGTAGGAAGGGTGAGCAGGTTGTGGTTTAACGTTTGGGTCTTGTAGGGTTTCGGAT
>CAJNIZ010000225.1:217347-229156 GCA_905231905.1 Symbiodinium pilosum | reverse complement strand
TGTTTGGGCCCCCAATTTCCTTCTTGACACCACACATATGAGGCTTCAAGGCCACTCCTAAACCCTAGGTATGTTGAGGTGGCCAAAAAGTGAGAAACGAAGGCCGAATTGTGGTGATGATGCTGGCCCAAAAAAACATGCCCAAAACCATCCGTACCTTGGGGGGAGGCTTCAAAAACGCAGCCCAAAATCCTCATAATTTTTCACCCCCTCCAGGGCCTCCAAAGGTCGGCGGCCTGTGCCGCACCCCCAATAAGCATAGCTTAGCTAGGAGTGCATCCGCACTGGACCACGATGGCCAGGCCGGACTTAGGAGCCTCTAGCTCAGTCCGCCGACACAGAGGCGGAGAAATCGCGAAAGCCTAAACCCCAAGCCTTGAGGTTTTCAGCGGCTGTCACGAGACCAATCGGCGCAACAAGATTAGTGCAAGCTAGGCTGCCGGGACTCAGCAGCTTTGTTGTCTTCAGTTGTTGCGTAGGAAATCTATTGGCGCAACAAGCCAGGTTGCCGGGACTGTCCAGGACCAACATTCCCTTATCGTTGCAGATGTGTCCAATCCTTGATGAGAGCCTGGTGTGGGTGGGCACCCTGATCAGCATGCTCAACCTACGGGTTTTGGGACCCGCGTCTCAGGGGTTTGAGCCCCGGGCCCTCAGAGGCTTGGGGCCTGGGCCCCCAAGTGCCTATCATGCACGAAGAAGTCGCGACGGCTAAAGCCCAAACCCTTAACCTTGATTAATGTCTCGACGCAACAAGACTAGTTCAAGCTAGGCTGCCGGGACTGCGTAGCATTGCTGTTTTCAGTGGTTGTGCAGGCAATCAATCGTGCAACAAGCCAGACCGCCTGGGGTGGCCCCTGATGAGCATGCTCGGGCAGCCCCCAGCCTGACATCCATCCAACACGCCCCCAAAGTCGGCGGACTCACGCAATATTCTGGCAGGCATTCCTGATATCCTCCACACCCTAAAAAAATGGAAAAAGCCTGTGAAGGAGTCGGCTCAAACGGCTGCCTCGGATTTGGGGTGCCCGACCAACTACCCCCCCTTCCCCCCCCGCGAGAAAAGAAGAGTGTTTTCACCTTGTCCGTCTCTTGAAACCATCTAACACGCCCCCCAAGGTCGGCGGATCTAACCTGTATATTCCATATTCTGCTCGTATTGCATGATCCCTATATAACCTAAACCCTGTTCAAGGGACTCCAAAACCCTACACCTTCGGGGACTTTCAGTTTTGCCCTATAATAACCACCTTCAAGGGACCTCTAAGCCCTGAACCCTAACAACCCTAAACCCCTAAACCCTAAACCGAATCTTATTTAGGCCCATATGTCAGGGGCAGCCGGTCTCCTGGCAGGAGATGCATTGACCCTACAGGTCTTGGCCAGTCAAATATTAGGGTTGTTGGTTTAGGGTTTAGGCTTTAGGGTTTGGGGTTTAGGCTTTAAGCTTTGGGGTTTGGGTTTAGGGCATACGAATCCTTTTGTCAGGTCTTATTCAAGGCTAGATATGCGGTGTGATTATACGTTTATATAGGTATGCACATAAGGTTTAGGGCTATATAGGGTGTAATATATATGTACGTATGTACATAAATATATATATATATGATATTAGGGGCATATAGGAATATGTAGGGCTTGGGAGCTCCACCACTTTGAAGTCCTTGTTGCGGGGGTTCAGGGTTTAGGGTTTGGGGCTTAGGGTTTAGGGTACGCATATTATCTAAGACGGACTGTCGCATACTGGAGTTTCTATTGGGCCCACTTTATCTGGCAACGCCATGTGCCAATATGACGACCTCACTTAACGGGGGGGCTCTATAGAAAATAGTCTCCAGTGGACAGTTTGAGGCTCCCAAATACGGAATGGCTCATATGCGTTATAGTCTAAACTGCTTAAAGGAGGTGATACAGGGGATTATGTAGGGGTAGCTTAGGGGGATACCAGGAGTTTAGACTGTAGCTCATATAGAACATAGTCCCCAACTGGCTGAACTTCATGCTTTCAACAATCGAATGGCCTGTGAAGGTTCGGCAAACTGTGGTGACAAGCAACCGTCAGTGCGGGACAGCGTTCGCGGCCATAATGGGTGATGGATCCGTAGTGACCTGGGGTGATTATTTCAGTGGTGGTAACAGCAGTGCCGTCCAGAAGCAGCTAAGGAAGGTTCAGTATATCAGGGTTGCTTCACTCGCGTTTGCTGCTCTTCTGGACAACGGAGCTGTGGTCACCTGGGGTGACTTCAGACGTGGGGGTGACAGCAGCGTTATCCAGGAGCACCTCAAAAACGTACGACAGATCCAAGCTTCTTCACGCGCATTTGCTGCCATTCTGCAAGATGAGTCCGTGGTCACTTGGGGTGATGCAGCGTCTGGTGGTGACAGCAGCGCAGTGCAGGAGCAGCTCAAGGGTGTGCAACAGATCCAGGCTGCTTCGCATGCCTTTGCTGCCATTCTGCACGACGGATCTGTGGTCACCTGGGGTCATCCGGAAATGGGTGGTGACAGCAGCGCTGTGCAGGAGCAGCTGAGGAAAGTGCAGCACATCCAGGCTGCTTGTCATGCCTTTGCTGCCATTCTGCACGATGGAACTGTGGTCACCTGGGGTCATCCCGAAAATGGTGGTGACAGCTGCAAAGTCCAGGAGCAGTTGAGGAGCGTGCAGCACGTTCAGGCTACAATATCTGCATTCGCTGCTCTTCTCCACAACGGAACAGTGGTGTCTTGGGGTGATCCATATCGTGGTGGTGACAGCAGCAGCGTGGAGGAACAGCTCAGGAGAGTGCAGTATATTCAGGCTTCTGAAGGAGCATTTGCTGCTATTCTGGACAATGGATCCGTCGTCACGTGGGGTCATTCCTTTTCTGGTGGCGACAGCAGCGCTGTCCAAGAACAGCTCAAAAACGTACAACAGATCCAGGGTGCTTCAAACGCATTTGCTGCCATTCTAAAGGATGGATCCGTTGTCACCTGGGGTCATCCCAAAAATGGTGGTGACAGCAGCGCAGTGCAGGAGCAGCTCAAGGGTGTGCAACAGATCCAGGCTGCTTCGTACGCCTTTGCAGCCATTCTGCACGATGGATCTGTGGTCACCTGGGGTCATCCCAAAAATGGAGGTGACAGCAGCGCGGTGCAGGAGCAGCTGAGGAAAGTGCAGCACATCCAGGCCGCTGCGACTGCATTCGCTGCTGTTTTGGACACTGGATGCGTGGTCACGTGGGGTGAACCCGAACACGGTGGTGACAGCAGTGTAGTCCACGATCACTTTCAAATGTGCAACGCAGACGTATGCCCAAAGGAGCTTGTGAAGAAAAGTCCTTGTGGATCCTGATTAGAGCCCCATAAACCTCCTTAAAGTTCTCATATGGGTGGTTGTCAAAGTTATAGTCCCTTTTTGGATCCCTATTATATTACGGCACCGAATATTTAGGGTACCCAAAAAGGGACCATAATTTTGACAGGAGTTCTTAAGGGTACCCCTCTGTGAAGGAGCCCCATGTCCAATTCAAACCCAACGCCAGAGACCTAAACTCTACACCCTACCTAAACCCCAGAAGTATCTAGAATAATAACCCTTTGGACAAATATTAATCAGGGATTTTGGACCCTTGTTTTACCTATAAACCCCAAAGTATCTAGAATAAGGGCCCATTGGACCACTATTAATTAAGGCTTTTGGACCATCATTTTACCTACCTTTAGGGTTTAGGTAAACCCTAAACCCTTAAACCCCAAAACCCTAAACCCTTAAACCCTAAACCTTAAACCCAAGAGCCAACGGCATCCTTCGCAAGACCAGATCTGACTGCGACATCTGCAGGTAAGTCCACAAGACAAGGGCTACCCCAGACAACCCTACGGTTTTAGGGTTTGGGGTTTATCCTAAACCCTAAACCCTAAACTTGGGAATGTTAGGGGGTTCTCAAGTTTGTGGGGTTCAGGCTTCAGGGTTGAGGTTTCTTAGGGTTTAGGCTTAGGGCTTAGGGGTTCAGGGTGTAGGCTTTAGGTTTTTTAGGGTTTCGGGCTTGGGTTTAGGGTCAAGGCCCTGGGAAGAGTAAGTTTAGGATAGTTTAGGGTATAGGCCTGCGCTCTTTAGTCCTTCTTCTTTGTACCAATCTTGGGGCTCAGAAGGGTTCTGGCTTGTGCGCAGTAGGACCCAAGTACATACCAAACAGGAATATTTTCAAAATTATGCGCCCCTTTTGCTTATAAACTATGGTAGGGCACCTGATATTTAGGGCTACTCAAATGGGGACTGAATTTTAGGAATTACCCATAATTATGTACCCTGTGGGAGAGTGCGGAGTTCCCTTGCCAAAAGGTCAGAGTGCTTACTGGTGGTTGGTAGAGAATGAAGAACCAGGCTCCTCTTGGGGGGCCAGGGGGACGTAGTAAGTCTACATATAACCCCTACAAGTCATAGAATAACACCGGTTATCTTGATTCTGAAACTACTTACCAAGCCCCCACGACCCTCCAAGTAGTGACGAATAGGGATCCATCCCTCTAATTCTGCCTATCCAAAGCCATATTCTATCTACTTAAGGGGGACTATAGTTGGGAGGATGATCTCCACCCACTTCTTCAACAAAGTTCCTCAAATCCTACATCCCAAACCCCCACAAAGCTTTGGTCAAATTTTGTAGGCCCTTGCACTAGCTGCCACTTGGGAAGGCTGCCAATGGGATTCAGCCATACAGATTCAGATGAGTGTACGTGGTAGTTCCAGAGTTGTTAGAAGTGCCATGCTATAGAAGTCATGTGACCATAATCCCGGGTATGGGCCACTAAAGGGGTATAGAATAGTTACATTCCTAGACCTTCCATCGACACACGGGATACCTTAAATTCCCCCACTTAGGCTATTAGGTGCCATATACCGCTTTTTAAGGGTACCAGGAGGGTCCCGGTTTGGACCCCAAGATTCAGGGGACCCATGCTCAGGGCGCAAAGGTGAAACCCTTGGTGTTTGGTGCCAGGCGGTTTAGCGTTTAGGGTTTAGGGCCAAGGCTTAGTGAAGCAAGTATGTTGCATTCAATGGGGGTGGTTTGGAATAGCTCTTGTGGGAAGTTAGGTATATTAGTTAAGCTGTAGTTAGTGCAGGACTATAAAGGAAGAACCCTAAACCCTGGATCTTAAACAAACCCTCAGGGCGCCTACGTTAGGTGCCCAACACTTGTGTGTGGGTCCCCTGGACCTTGAGGTACTACTGATGGACTCTATCTTGCATGGCACCCTGGCAACCTAACCCCTAAACCCCTAAACCCTACACTCTACACACACCTGACTTCCAACATGTGTTGGTAATCAACGGCGTCGGGTCATGCAGTCCGCAGCTCCTAAATAGCCTAAACCAAATCCAGCATGAGGCGGTTAGAGCCGGGTGATCTAAGTCTATAACACGTACCTACTTAGGGTTCAGTCTTTTTAATACTTACTTTGGGCTCTAAGGTCTATAAATAGTATTTACTTTGGGCTCTAAAGTCTATACATAGTACTTGCTTTGGGCTCTAAAGTCTATAGATAGTACTCTCTAAAGTTTAAAAATGCTACTTACTTACGGCCCTAAACCCTAAACCTTGGATCCCTTGGGGACGAAGCGTCGGCCAGGTTGGAGTTGTCGTGGCTTTCGACCCCCACACTGGTCGCTATCACTTGCAGCTCGAGGATGGAGGAATCAGGTGCGACTTTCGGGGCTTCTGCGTTTTAGGGTTTAGGGTTTAAGGGTCTATATAAGGGTTTGGGGTTTAGGGTGTGAATCCTTGAGGGTCAAGGTACCCAAATATTCTAATAGGAAGGTTTGGGGTATCAAGATTCCCAGATTACAGTATTTTTATCCCAATATTGAGTTTTAGGTACGAAAATACCGTTGAGATTATAGCAGTCTCGTATTGTCAATGACAGCTTTTCGGATCCCGACCCTAGAAGCCCAGTTACATATATATATATATATATTGGGTTCCTGTCCTTGGGCTCCTGTATAAACTTATACTATCTATAACCCAAGAACCTACTATGTGGGTACCTGGGCTTCTAGGGCTACATCAGGCGCTTTTCCTTCAAAAGGTGGGATGAAGGAAGGTGGAGTATAGGAAATAAGCCACAATATAGTAAAGTATATATACTAGGGATCCTTTAACCCACCTACCTTCATCCCACCTTTTGAGCCCCCTGAGTTTCTGGGTACACTCTCTACGGCGGCAGTCTTGGAGCACGGTAATATACCCCAAGGTGGATACTTAAAATCCTGCATGACCTTGCTATTCTATAGTACCATCATTACCCAGGTACACGGTACTTAGGGTCATGCAGGTTTTTTCGTATCGACGTAGTACGGACCCATTCCCCCAGTCCCTCCTACACTTCACGTAGTACCCTGAAGCTCTGGAACCTTCATGTAACAGCCATCCCCCACGAACCACAAACCCCATGACAGTCGCGAAAGCATATTGATGATGTGAGCTAGAAATGGGGTTATGTAAGTTACATAGGGGATAAAAAACCCAAAACCCTGAACCCTAAGCAGTATAGGGGAGCATTATAGTAGTTATATAATAGGGGTATACGAAGAGTTTACAACATAGCTCATACGGAGGCCTGGAAACTAAACCCAGAACCCTCATCGCCTTTCAGTCCTTGCACCAGTATGAGTATACAGGGGTAGGTTCGAGAATGACTTTTTAATTTTTGTATGTTCCTTGAATTCCTAGGTAATCCTTTTAAGGCCATAAGAATTCAATGTTGCATCGCCCCCCCAAACCTACCCTAGTATAGTGTACTATGCCCCCCGAGATGGTTTTCGATCATTCAGGCCCCTACATACAACCCCCCTGCAGGCCTGGAAATACATTCAGCTGCCATTCACCATTCCTAAACCCCAAACCCTAAACCCCTCCGTCCTGCTGAACCCTAAGCCCTCAACTTGACATTTCCATTCCCCTGCACTAGGCCCAATTTGCTGAAAGTCGCTAAACCCTAAAGCCTAAACCCTGAACCCTGAACCCCAAGCCCCAAACCCTGAAGAATAAACCCTGAACCCGAGGCAAGGTAGAGGGGTTCTGCAGTAGGCACGTGTTTTTTTTTTGGTGGGATCCAGGTTTCTTTGCAAAATCAGGCAAAATCAAAAAGAGGCTCTTTGTATTCGTAGGTTATTGAGGACTGTAGTTATAAACGCATTTTTGATGAGATTGTGGATATTAAGCATCGTGGATGGCTGTAGTGTGCTATATTCCGATTTGGATGATAAATGGCAATGTCAAAATTGAAAGGAACAACATGTATAGTGACAGTGGCCCTGGTATGGTGTACTTGGGGGGAGGGGGCTTGAAGCACTTTGGTATCACCTATCAACGGTTACTCTCGTGTTTCGTACTATAAATATCCACACTTACACCTTGAAATCCGAAACCCTAAAGCCGTAAACCCTGAAGTTGTTTCGTACTGTATGTAACCTATGCATTTTAATCTGGCCCATAGTTGGCTGTGGTCTTGTAAGAGCATTACGGTACTAAACCCAGTTAAGAAGGACTAGGAAGGGATGTTTGTAGACTGCCAATGAGGAATCTTCAAGTTTCACCTGTTCATACTGCCACAAGAAGGAGTCCTTTTTCTTCCTAAAGGGTCAAGGCATCTTTCACAATCGACCAGTGTGGGGACACACCAAAGCAAGCTAAGACGTTTAGGGTTTAGGGTTTTATGGCCTCCTTGTAAGGAACAGGAGTCTATGTAGGGTTTTTGCCTTTCAAATGTATACCCCTAAACCCTAAACCCTAAACCCCAAATCCTGAGCCTCCAGCGGAGGGCTATCCGGCCGCCGCACGTGGTCGCCCGAAAGTTTGGAACACCAGAGGAGGCCTTTTCTCATGCTTCCGCACAGTTGGATCTGTTGTTGACGGTTTTTTTTGTCCAAGGAATTTGAAGTCTCGCGTGTAATAGCACCCCCATAAGCAACCAGTATAGTCCCCTATCCCTCATAACAAGCCCTCACTGCTTGAATCTCAAACGAGAACGGCTGAAGCTTGAAGTTCAGGCCGATTGTTTTCTTCTACAGCTTAGTATAGAATGAGGGGATGGGTTCTCGGGAAACATTATAGGGGGGTTTAGGGTTTAGGGTGGTATATTACGGGACTGCTATAGGAACAATTTCCTCCGTTCCCTACTAGAAACAAGGTTCTTTGATTGTCGTCACAGCATGGCCCAGGGCTTGGAAAGCATTGTTCAATTCCACCTCATTAAACCTGCTACGGGGACTTAATCAGCAGGTTAAGAAAGAGGAGCTGGAGCTATTTTATGGTCTTTAGGAAGTGAGCCCTACACTCTATCCACCCTACTCATACATACCAACTACTATATGGCTTACTATGATGGGGAGAACTGGGGTTATCATGTTTCCATGGGGCTATAGGTGTACGTACTGCGTCTCGGCGACCCCACCTCAGACAGGGAAGTAAAGTTGGTTAATATCCTAAAGCCCATAATATGGAGTTTCCCAAATTCATGGGATCCTTTTGGGAGGTACCCAGAATCAACAAGGCTGCAGCATTCAGGTGTCCATTTTGCGGTGGCCCTGTGAATGAAAAACTCTCATGTTTGTGATTACAGACGCTACTGGTGTTTTGTAATATGCCTACTTAGTTTCGATTGGCAGTTTTTCAAGGCAATCCCGCTATAATCCGTACATGGGACCCCTGCAATCTCCCCGTAATGACATGAATGATATCTAGGCAACCCGTGGCCCTGTGTGAGAAGTCCTCACACTGTCGTCGATATTGGGGGGCGTTTGGATGATAGACACCTCTTTCCAGCTTGCCGAAAACTTATTGGTTCGGAGTAGGGAACAATGATATATGGTACCTATATAACATGTTCCATTATTCCCAGCGCAGAACCAGTCAGAAAAGCAAACTTACATTGAAGGGCCCAGGACGGTCTCAGGAGCCTGGAAAAAACGGAAGCCCGGAATTATTTCACAAGATGTTTAGGGTTTAGGGGTTAAAGGGCTAAAGGCTTAGGGTTTAAGGGTTTAGGGTTTAGGGATTTTACAGCAGCCCCCCAAGCAAGAGCGGAAAATTGATGGCGGTACACTACCATGATTTGCTCTGACAGCCATCCCTCAGCAGGAAGCTTTTCCCATCATGTGGGGCCCATATGGTAGTTTCCCAAAATCCCCAATGTAGACCTCAAGATAAATATATTCCATATTACAGAGACCCCCCCCCAAAAAAAGTACCCAAATAGTAGGGCTTTACGCCCCCACATGCCATAATCTGAATGGTATTTGGGGCCTAAACCCCATTATTTGGATCCTTGGACCCTTAGGGACAGTCTTTCTCATACGACCCCTTATCAGGTTCCATATTAGTATGGGGGAGGGTACAAGTTCTCAAAGATAGGCTGGTATTACGTCACCTCTTTTGCCCACTTACGTTTTGATGACGTTCAATCTCTCAGCATGCCGCTTCCGGGGGCGTAGAAGCCAGGGACCCCAATTCGCTCGACCAAATTATATGCCCTACACCATATGATGGCCTCTAGCTCACTTACAGTAAGGTATCTTTCTTAGTGATTTTATGACGATGTATTGGGATCTTTGAGAAGTCGAGAAACCCTACACCCTAAACAGGAATATGGCAAGTGGGCAGCGCCTGCTCCAGAGTAAAGACCCGAGACGCCGCATTTATGTTTCGGGTTTAGGGTTTAGGGTTTAGGGTTGAGAAGGTGAGTTTCCTACAGTTCGGGGGTACTTTTTTGGGAGGGTGGGAAAACTACCATTTATGTTCAGGGTTTAGGGTTCAGTGTTTGCTCAAATTAGGAGGCTTTCGGGGTGAAAAAGGGGTTCTAACATGATTACAGGGGCTCTTTGCGATGGTTTAGGGTTTAGGATTTAGGGTACTTTCTGGGCTAATTTTGAGAACTAGTTATGTCTGGCTTGCACAGGAAATTATTCCTGGGGATTTACTTACCGGTGCCTTGGGGATTGACTTACAGGGGGCGATTACAGTGGCTTCTCTGGGTTTTTTTGGGGATCCACTCCCCCACTCCCTTGAGCAACAAGTAGGTTGAAGAGAAGTTTATGGCTTACCAGGGTACCAAAACAAAGGGTTCTTGCAAAGAAGTTGTAGCCAAAGCGCCCCCCCAGTCGATAATAAAGTTCTTGCGACTTACTGTTGATGGAGGAAATCTTGCACCACCTGAAGTCCTTAAAGTCCTAGGAACTACAATAGTTTAGGGCCCCTAGCTGGTGCAAGATTTCATCCATCAACAGTATGTCCAAAATTGTCCTGAGATGTCCTTATTTCATTCGGGCTTGAGAACTAAGAGAAGAAGTTTCACACGAGCATGCAGTTTTCAAAGCTTATGTAGATAGAGCTCGTCTTACGAAGTGGGCTGTGGGAGCTTTCAATTTCGAAGTATTGTAGGGATTAGGATATCGCAGCTTGGTGACGGGATGCATGGTTTAAGGCGAGCGTAGGGTCCCCCTTAAGTAGATGGAATATGGGGTATATGGGATTCTTTTTCCCCGAAGACATATTCTATCTACGTAAAGGGAACTATAATCCTAAACCCTAAACCTTAAACCCTAAACCCTACATTCTATAGACATATTCTATCTACTTAAGGGGAACTATAGATTTGGGCCAAATCAAGTTTTGGAGTCCTTCTAGGCAGCTAGGCCTTCAGTTTTGGGCTCTAAAATTTTATTTGGCCCAAATAAGCCGCTTTGGGCTCCAAATCTGTTGCATTTGGGCTGCTTTGGATTCCAAAAGCCTAGCTGACCCAAATAGCTTTCTTTTTGGCTCCAAAACCTTATTTGGCTCAAATAGGCCGCTTTTGGGCTCCCAACTTGTTTCTGATTGCACACAGGCCTATTGTGATCCTGTAAAGTAGTAATAGATGCGTGTGCTTGCGATCGCTCACAGCTTGGTTCTTGGCGTATGCATAATTCTCAGGATGGCTACACATTCAGCCCTGCGAAAATGTTCCGTGGCATCATTCCGGTCCCCAGTGCCGACGGAACTTTTCTGAAACTTGTGCTCGCCTTACTTTCGGAAAATTGAAGCTCACGATATCGAGTGTTAAACTTCTGTCAAGCTAGAGAGTGTGCTCGCGTCAGATATTGGAGCTTTCCAGCAGTGGGGAAGTAATAAACTAGCACGCCGAATGAGACAAGCGATCCGAGGTGAAGGGCCTCATGCATGTGAACCCGGCCTTGGGCAAAGGTCTTTTTGTACCACCCGATTGCATGAAGACTAAGCCGCAGAGCCGGGTGCTCGCGGAAGAAACCACTGCCCGTCTTGGACTGGACGAATGCAAGACGTCTGCGAATGAGATGGTGGTGCCAGGTCAGGGAAAGGGCTGACCGACATGTTGCAGGGCCAGTTTAAATGTCCGCCGCAGGTCTGTCGCCATCTATGGTCGCTGCCGTCTTCATGCGGATCGCATGCGTGACGGACGATGTTCGTCGCAGGTCCAAAGGAGGCCCTCGAAGAGTGTGCAAGACACACGCGCGAAAGTCCCAAGAGCTGGGCTTTTGGACAGGACCTCACCATTTTTGGACACGTAAGGTAACTTAGCGAAGAACCGGGTTCATGATGTGAAGTTACTGGCAGTATGGCAGGAAGACCCGGTCGATCCAAAATGGAAAAGTCGCCGTGTCCTGCACCAGCACGTGCAGTTGGTTAGCTTAGACCTGCAGCGCCTTGCCACCTGCTGCTATCGTTAATTCTCAATGTTTCCAGTTTCCCGCTTGGTTATTGTTATGTAGGGACATTTACTAGGTACCCCAGTAGTACCCTTTTTCACTTTTTCC
>CAJNIZ010000225.1:198021-217247 GCA_905231905.1 Symbiodinium pilosum | reverse complement strand
TGGTAGTTTCCCAATATGAGGGGACCCCAATATAGACCCTAATATACTATAATCTTTATTATTGGGACCCCCAAAAAGGTACCCCTAATTTTGGGAAACCCCCACATTACGACGAAGCACTGAGCACGATGGCTGTGTTAGGCCTGACTACGTCGATGAGCCTGAGCCCCCAGACGAGGCCCTTTTGGGGTTATATTGGGGTAATGTTGGGATAATGGAAAAGAAAATGGAAACTACTACATTATAATGGGGATTGTATAGGGGTTATATACCTTGCAGATCTCTTTTGGGTGTGGGTGGGATTGAAACTCTAAACCCCAAAGCCCTTAAACCCCTTAAACGCTAAATCCTTAAACCCTCAAACCGTAAATCCTAGGACTCAGGGATGCGCGGCATGGCCTCATGGATTCAGACGTCCGGATTCAGGCATTTATGGTTAAGGATTTTCGGGCCTTGGGTCCAAGGAGGTTGTTATAAACCCTAGACAAAAGTCTGCGGGGCTTGCGAAATCATAGGGGTCCTGGGCCCTAAGCTTTTAAACTCTAGATCCTCAACCCTAATTAAGCCTTAAACCCTCAAGCCTTAAACCCTGAACCTTAAACCCTGAGCCTTAAACCACAAACCCTAATCCCTAAACCCTAAACATTGAAACCGCGAAACCTAAAACCCTAAGCGTCAAGCCCCAAACTCTAAGCCTTAAACCCTAAACCCTGAATCCTAAACCCTAAAAGGTCCGGTTAAAGAAAAACAACTAAACCCAAGGTCTGTAGGGAATTTTTCAGACATTTCCGCTCCAAGGCCGAGGGATTGGCCTTCAAATCCTTTCCCGACATGCAGGGTTTAGGGTTCAGTTTTGTTTGGTCTAGGGTTTAGGGTTGAAGGTTTAGGCTTCAGCATGAACAGCATAACCTCGCACACCATACCAACACACCACGCCCACTTACCCTAAACCCTAAACCCCCCTTACTCCCTGTTTGTCTAAAGGGGGGGTATTGCATAAGGGTGTTTCTCTACGCGTTCGCATGCCGTTGAGGAGGGCTTAGGGTCTAGAGTTTCGGGTTCAGGGCTTCAAAATGGCCAGGTCACACCATAACGGAAATCAGTTGCATTCATTGTAGAAGCCTGAAGATGAATTTTCCGCTTTGACTACAACATAGTACACCCTAAGTCTTACATACCCCCTCGCCACCTCACCCCACCCCAGCCCACCGCACCTAGTCCTTGAATTACATAAGTGAGGCCGCTGAAGCTGCAGCAAATACCCCCCGAGGGACCATTTCATATTAGGGGGTGGCGGGGGTCATTTGATATTGCGTGCCTTGGAGACTCAACCGTCCCACATTTAGGATGCTTTTCTCCAGATATTGGGGGTTTGGGGTTCAGGAGATAGGGTTTAGACTCTTAGAATTTAATCCGCCATGGAAATCATCGGTTTAGGGTGTAGGGTTTAGTTTTTCGGGTTTAGGGTTTAGGGTTTAGGGTCTTACCCCCACCCCAGCAGAAACATTATCGTACCCCCAACAAGTACATTCACGGACATATGTCATACTAGGGGCTCTGGTCGAGCACCGGAAGTTCCGGCTTCTACCCAGTCATGACCTACTTTCTCTATTACTATTCACCATGGCTGTTCCTAGTTGATGTTTAATCTATTTCTATGGCTACTTCAACTTCTATAATCTCCATTACTACTAGTACTATTGCTGCTGAAAGTTAAGGGCTTAACCCTAAACCCTGAGCCGTAAACCCGAAGGTTCAGGGCAGGTAGGGGGCTTCGAAGAGGCTGTTTTTGGTTGAAAGGTCGGGGCTCTGGTCTTTTGATAACATGACCTTCAAACTTGAACTACAGGCCGTTCGGTTCAACACGCTGACACAAGATGCTTCACAAGGGTCCAAGTGCCTAGCCATAACATGTTTGTCGTTCTGCCCTAACCAGCAAGCTTCACAACCCCATGCCCACTCATGCCCACCCTAAATCCTAACCTTTCCCTGCCACCCCGAATGTAGTTACGTTCAGGATTTGATGGGGTGTGAACCTCAGAAATACCCCCAAAAGGTACAACATTGGAGGGCCTAGGTAAACACTGAAGACGACCTAGCAGCTAAAAGAATTTCTCTCATGCGGAAATGGGCGCGTCTCTGGCATGTCGAGCTGCTTTCCAGGCCAGTTGTTTTTTTTGTTCGATGGTATGGAGGCGAAAGGTCTTACTGTTGATATGGAGGAGCCTGCATGTCATTAGCATATGATCCACAGTATAGGGTTACTTTTATTCAGGGGGATACTAGGAGTTGAGACTATAGCTCAGATTACAATACTATACATCCCAAGACCAAGCGCGATGTTTAACCCCAAGGGTCCAAGTAGCCAATAATTAGGTACTTAGGTTGGGTAAGTATATGTTTATTGGTTACTTGGTCCCTAAGGTAGCCCCTAAACCCTGAACGCAATGTCAACCCTAATGTGTTGGAGCTGTAACGCTTGCATGGGCTCAAGCCCTCCGGTTCGACCCAGGGTGTCTGAGGGTTTAGGGGTTTGGGGTTTAAGGTTCAGGGTTTTGGGGTTTAAGGTTTAGGACTCAGGGTGTCTCAGGGTTTAGGCACTGAGGGGGTTAAGCGAGTTTTTCCCCTGGACCCTAAACCCTAACCCCTAAACCCTAGATCCTTCAGGAGCATATTGGGGAGCATCCTGGCTTTTGATTTGCAGAGTTTTTTAGAGTTCTCCAAGGGTGACTACTGCATAAATCATTAGGGTTTAGGGTTTAGGGTTCATAAAATCCTACACCCTAAACCTCAAGCCGGACCCAAATCTTCCCACTTGTTCTTCAGTCTGGACATCTTGGGCTTTGGGAGGCTTATGCCTGGGACGTTTAGAGTTGAGGCATCCAGGCTACAGGTACTTGATAATGGAACCCCAGGACAGGGGAACCCCAAGAAGACATGGTTTAGGTTGAGGTTTCGGGGTGGGAGCCGCAAGAGCATATAGGGTTTAGGGTGTAAGGTTAGTGTTCAAAAACATACCTGGGAGTGTCCTTGTATTCCTGTTATATTCCTACATCCCTACTCTATGTATATATGTACATATATATATATATACACGCATATATTAGGGTTCCTGTGTAGGGCCCACATTACACTCGTTTTGCAGGATGATCGAAGTCTTCGGCGCGGAGGGCGTGCTAGTATCGGCTACGAAAGTTGGCAAGTTTTTGACATTGCACCATGTACTGACCATGCACCAAGTCCTACTGTTCTCTGATTCAGCAAACCCTGCGTATTCTTACAGATAGTACGCGCGTTGTCGGATGGTTACTATGGTTATGATTATTACGGCTAATCTTAGACCTTATACCCTAAACGCTGATTTTGTGCGTTGTGGGATGGAGTTGGACCTTCTGGAGGTTCAGGAAACTTACGAAGTACTGAGGGTTGAAAGGGGGTGCCACCTTGGAATACAAAAGGGCTACGCTTGTGAGTATGTCTTGAAGGGGCTATGAGTTGACTTTTCGAGCCCCGCAGCTCCCCCGAAGAACCTGCAACCCCAAACCCTAAACCCTGCACCTCTATAAGCCCCAAACCCAAGACCTTAAATCATCAACTCGACTCCTTTAGAATCTCCATGCTCTAGTCCCTGAACTCAATGGGAACCCCCAACAGAGCCGAGAATTTAGTAGGAATAGACTTCGGGATAGATCATATTTCTACATTCAATTCCTACTATATGTATTCTTCGGCTTCTCTGCTTGAGGTCACGATGGAATCCTCAAATGAACACCTAAACCCTAAACCCTTAACCCCTAAAACAGGACTACCCCCTCATCGTGCATTTGCCACATAGCTTGGCCTCAGTGGCGAGGTACCATTACATGCCTGAGGGATTTCGGGCTTAGGGTTTAGGGTCTAACCTCCTTAAACGGGACTGTATAGGGTGTAGGGTTTAGAGTGTAGAGGTCTAACATTTTAAGGGGCTTCAAGGTAATTATATACGGGAATAGTATGGAGTATGGGGCTTATTAAGGGGCATACTAGGATTTTAGACTATGGCTCACATGGCTTAGGGGTTTAAGGTTTAGGGATTTAGGGTTGAGGATTCAGACTTGAGGGCTTGGGGACTATGTAAAACTCCAAGGCTATGATTCATGGGACCTTGAACCATGCTTATCCCCGCGACATCCCGTTTACATGGGGTTCCCCAACATTCTGGGTTCAGTCCCATTGCGGGGTCGTAGAATTGGGCTACAAAATGTTTAGGATTCTGTGAGGGCTATCATTTTGCAAGCTCCAAAATGATTCCTGTAAGATTTATGATGTAGTGCTCAATCCCACCATCAACACACGGGCTGCATTTGCATTTTGACAATACAATGCGCCAAATAATAGCACAATCATGGTACGGGTTTAGGGTTTAGGGTCCAGGTTTGCCAGTGGCTTCGGGCCTCAGATTTCGATCTCTCACACTTCGTGTTTGAGAGCATTCAGAACTCGAAAGGTCCAATCAAGTGAGCAGTTGTTCATTGCAGAATATTGCATACTTTTTCTTGGTACTGCAGCTTAATGATGTCTGCTCCAATTCACTGTCCCAGCGTCTTCAAGCGGCTGTCCATTTTCTACTTTTCCTGTGTACTGCAGCTCGGTGATGTCTGCTCCACTTGACTGTCCCCGGATCTACGCCCGTCAAGAAAGGACCTGGCATCTATGTGTGGAAGCACGTTCCAAGTTTTCCTGGAGACTGGGGCTCTCAACTGGCTCTATCGTTTATGGCCCTTAATGGCCTTGAAGCCCTAGACCCTAAACTCGTTTCGGCGCCCTGAACTTTGAACCTTGGTCACTAGACTTGGGGGGCCAAGATGATGAATTTAGGTGTTCAACTTCAACGTAGGGGAAGCGTAAGGGTCTAAGGACCCATATTAGGGCCTTAGGTCGTACATACCATTCAGATTATAATATTTAGGCCCTGATACCCCATTATTTGAGTCCTTGGACCCTCAGGGGAATGCTCCGCAGATTTGCTCTTTGCATCTTCGAAGGGTTTTGCCAAAGCAGGGTTTAGGGTTTAGGGTCATAGATTTGGCACGGGTCAAGCGGTGAGGCCCAAGAAGTTCCGCCAGGGTACATGCACCCCAATCCACATGAGAAGTATTGCCAATAGGGGTCCGACGGGCACCAGTAAAGTGTAAGATCATTCTTTGCTGTTGTTGCTAGTCTCCCAAAAGGATAGTTTTCAATAGTGATAGGTGATTCCAACCCTATCATGATCCACCCAGGAAAAGATGCTTTGCCTTGGTTCTCCTAAAAGAGCCCTGAACCCTGAAATTTTAGGGTCTCGTGCTTAGGGGGTTACAGTGCTTAGTGCTTAGGATTTTTAAAGTGCTCTACGAGGATATAGATAAACCCTCCTCTGTAGGGGAACCAGAGCCCTGAAGTGCGGAAAAGAGTTGAGGTTTTAGGGTTTAGGGCAGCGCCTCTGAATCTTGCGGCTGGCCTAAGACATTCAAGATTTTGAGCTACCAGTGGAGTTGCATGTGTAGGGTTTACGAAGGCTACAACTTACAGATCTCTTGGAAGACCAACCTAGCGTAAACCCTAAATCTCAGAAGAGTAACATGAAGGATTATAAACAACCAACGACCCCAAGGTAACTTCGTGGTTTTTTTGGAGCTTAATAAGGACTATATAGGGCTAAATGAAGTTTAATAGGATTCTAAATCGGGGGAGTGTACTCTTGGGGAAAAACCTTCAACCCTGAACCCTCAACCCTAAGCCCCAAGCCCTCATCCTTCCCCCCCTAAGCCCTAAACCCAAAAAACTTAAATCCTAAATCCGAAACCCCAAAAAACTAAATCCCTAAACCCCAAAAAACATAAACCTTTAATGACAAGTCTTTAGTTTCAATCCCCATGCGGCCTGGAGAGCTTGGGTTCATAGCCCCGCATTTCCTCCCCCCCGCCTCCCAAAGAAATAAGCTGAAGATGTTTAGGCCTGGGTTTAGGGCTTAGGGTTTCGGGCTGAGGGTTTAGGCTTGAGGACTTAGGGTTTGGGGCTTAGGGGTTGGGGTTTAGAGCTTAGGGTTTAGGGTTTCGGGCTTAGGGTTTAGGGCTGTTTAGAGTCTCGGCCAAGCTCCGTAGAACCGTGGCCCTATAAGCAGCAACAGAGGGGGTTGAACAAATAATTTCCTGATATGAGCTATAGGGTTTAGGGTCTAAACTCCGTAAGTGCGTTATATAGGGGCATATATAGGGAGTGTTATCGGGGGATATTAGGGGGAATACTGGGAGTTGAGACTATGATGCATATGGTTTTGATATGACTTGGATATGACAGGCCAATACAGCCCAGGCCTCCGCAATATGACATCGCTGTAAGCCTTTTTCAACTTCTTGTTCATGTGATTCTCCGTTTAACACCCAAACCCTGTTCGCCCCTTTATGTCGGGATGTAACTTGATGAGTATGGTACTTTGCTCGTTTACCGCCTACCCTAAACCCTAAACCCCCGTAAGGTTCTGAATCCGCATAGTCCAAAGTAGATGCTGTTCGTAGTTTCTAGGCTTCAGCGCCCAAAGCAGGTAGGGTTTAATTAAGGTTTATGAATCTACAGTTCACATTAGAAATTCTGCATGAACCTAGTATATTGTAACACCATAACTCCTCAGAAATCCCAAGGCTTCAGGCTTAAACCTACACCCTAAGCCCTAGGTCCCTAGGTACCTGGGCTCATAAACCTTATACTGCCTCACGCCCCACAGTACAATCCCCCACACTTTAGGGTTTAGGGTTTAGCGCTGCAATGCCCAATCCCTAAACTGCCCCACAACACCTCGCCCGTACCTCCGCAAAGGCTCATTCAGCGTTGACATGCATAAGACACATGGCTGATAGGGTTTATGGGTTTCAGCGTTTAGGACCAACTTCCGGATTCTCCAGCCCATTACCTTCAAAAATCCATGAAGGAAACAGCTTAGGCTAAACTATCCTGAGATTTTTAGCGTGAGTCATGGTGTATTCCTCAGCTAAGAGGTTTGGAGTTTCTGTACTTTGAGACTATCAGCTGATCATGTCATGGACTGCTAACGGGTTCGAAGTAGCTTAGAGACCCTAAGGTTCACTGCACATATTGGGGTTTCCCAAAATTAGGGGGTCCCTTTTTGGGGGTCTGCATAATAAGGACTGTAGTATTTTGGGGTCTATATTGGGGTCCCCTTATTTTGAGAAACTACCATATTGTGGGCAGTGGTAAGAACCCAAACCATACTACATCATCGTAGGCTTTGCCCGTCGATGGTTCTGCAAACCGTGCCCTCCTGCCCCAAGCTGGATTCAATTTTCCGGGCGCTGGGAACTTGCTTGACACCAGCAGGCTGCGCGAAATGCCAAAACACACCACGGACAGAGGAATCCATAAATCAACATACACCGCCGGTGTAGCCCTTCGTGCTAGGAGAATCTTACGCTTTAGGGTTTACGGTTTTCGTTGTCCTTCCTGTAAGCCCAATGAGAAGGATTCGCACTTGGTACTGTAGAAGTCTCTTCTTGCACTTTACTAGGGAGTGAGTAGGGAATAACGGAATATCGTAGGTGGATTAAACAGGGATTATATTCAACTTATTCCCTATACAAGGTTATTTTCAAACAGTAAGCCATAGTATGGAGAAGGTTTCACAAATAGGCGTCTTTTCGGGCTCAACCAGCTGGAACGTATCAAGATTTCAGAGCGGAGGCGGTTCTTTTGAGTCTTGCATGACCCGGAGTCACGTATGCCTAGGGATTTTGGTATATTACATGTACTATAGTCTAAACTCCTTAAAGGGGGATATATGGGGGATAATATAAGGGATTACCATAGGGGTTATTAAGGGGGATACTAGGAGTTTAGATAATGGCTCACATGAGGTCATGCAGGATGTTTAGCATCAACAGTAGTAGGTGAAGCGTCATGTACTGTTTGGAAGCTTAAATGCCTCCGTTGGTCTCCCCTGAACATGCAAGCATCCGGTTTCGCACAATTGGCGGTTCATGAGACATAGTAAGTGCTTATATATACCTGGGGTCAAACGCTTACTAAAAGCTCCCTAGCCGGCCTTCTATTGAGAACCGAATTGTAGAAGGATGGAAACAAACACTGTCGAAACCAACTGTGTAGATCTAAAGCAACAGAACGTTGGGGCTTAACCTGCCAGCATATCAATTAAGAGGAGCAAGGCAAGGGGAATAAATTCACAGCCCTAAACCCAGACAAACGGACCCTATGAGCATCGCATGGGAGTTGCTGCACATGATCCCTCCCTCCTAGTAGTCCCTATATCCCCCTAAACCCTAAGAACCCTGAACCCTAAGCCCCAACTTGAAACATGCCCACCCCTAGGGTTCCTAAAGCCTGAACTCGAAGCCCTAAACCCTGAACCCTGACGTCCTTGTTGAAGAGTCCGGCTTTCAAGCAGGTGTCCCGGATGGCTTGGCCAGACCCCAGGTAGCACATAGTAGCTGCTCATTTAGGGTTTATAGGGTTTAGGATTTAGGGTTGAAGGTTTTCGTTTTAAGGTTTATAGTCCCCCAAACTGCCTTAAGGTAGTTTCCCTTTTTGCTTTGGATTCCCTTGAAAGGAAGTGTGTTCCCAATTGTCCCTTCCTTACAACAACCTTCAGAACAACCTGCACCTGTCACCTCTCGGAATCGTATTGAGGATTGATGGTTTAGGATCTAGGAATACGGGCTTGGAATCTAAAATATAGGGCCTAATGTAGGGGACTTCCCTCCAATCTAGCGTTCAGGTTTTGGGATTTAGTGTTTGTTCGTTCAGGCCTTCGCGTTTAGGGCTTGGGGGTCCACAAGGTTGCGGTCTACAAGGGCTTGAAATTCATGTTTCTGAAGATTTTCTCAGCACAACTCACCAGATTTCGTTCCATGCTATGCATCCAAAGCTTGTTTTTCCCTTTGTTGCGCGATGGAAACGGAGTCCCACAACCTAAACCCCAAACCCTAAACCCTAGGCCCTTAAACCCTAAACCTAAACCCCGAAAAGCTCAACAAAATGATGGTGAAATGCTCGAAAAGATTGCAGCTGTGTGCGAACTCTCTCAGAAAAGCTTAAGAATGTTCGACAGACAGACAGACAGACACAAGCCTGCACATATACATCTACATATCTCTCTCTTTCTCTCTATATATATATATGTATATACGTGTGTACATACATATATACATATATGTGCGTATATATATATATGGTACATGGAAGACATCCTGCGTAGCTATGCATTTTCCATTGCCGGGAATCGCATTGCCTTGGGTATCTCAATTGGTGAAAAGATTTCCACCTTCCAGAATCCACAGACCCTCAACCATCCTCAACCCTAAACCCTCAACCCTAAACCCTCCACGGGGTTGTACAAAAAAAACTAAACCCTCAACCCTAAGCCTTGAATCGTAGACCCTAACCCTTGAACCGTAGACTCTAAGGCGTGTAAGCTCCGCCATAGAGGCAGAGGATAAAAGTTCGAGGATGAAGTAGATCTTAACCGGTCTTACCTCCATTTAGGCTTAGGGCCTAGGGGCTGTCTAGGGTTTGGATTGGCAAAGGATAAAAAATTGGCCTGAGATACAGTTAATATGTAAACCACCGCAAAATGGACTTACTTCAGGGCTTGGAAATACAAATCCTAAGCCCTAACCCCTTAACCCTAAACCCTTGTATTGTCGCAGATTCACAGATTAGCCAGTTGCATTGCGATGCTCTTTGGAAGTCTGCAGTGGCTACATCGGACTGGCGGCCTGCTGGATGTCTACGGTATTAGGGCTTGGGGTTTAGGATTTAGGGTTTTAGGGTTTAGCACTTAGAGTTTATAGGATTCAGGGTCTAGGGTGGACCTGTCAAATCTATTCTTTCCTCCTCTTGAAATTCCCCCCCCCCACCCTCCCCTCGTCTAATGCATGTTCCCCCCATTGCGTTCTGACATTGTAGGGGTCTGTCATTCTGTCATGACGGGGGTGGATTCAGTTAGCTTTCGGCTCATTACTCTGCAAAAATTAAGGGTAAACGACGGGTACGCTGAGCTCAAAGCAGTCTCAAAACTCTAAGCGCTGCCGGTGGGGGACTCGTTGCGTATGCACCCCTTGCTACCCAAGCGGTCCCTCCCAAACTACAGCGTGTAGGGGAGACTCAAGCTATGACTATGCAGGTTACATACAGACAGTTCCGTACACTTTCCTCCGCAGATTTGGTCAGTGTCCATGATTTTCTTGTCTAGGCAGGTTCATTGGTCTTCTGGCTATAAACAGCTGAATCTAGGCATAAGAGTATACATGTGCATATACGCACACATATTATACATATATACTCATGTATATCAATCTCTCGATCTATCTATCTATCTATCTATCTATCTATCTATCTATCTATCTATCTATGCGCAGCACGGCTTTATACGACCCTTAACACCTTGCAGACGACCCTAGACTAGATCAGGACGCTTCTTCAAAAGAGCGCGCCTCAGCGCATTACATTCTCCGGACCTGGTGTGATTTGACATCCCTGAGCATGGGCTGCATTTGAGCCTAGGGATCTGGGGATCTGTTGTTTAGGGTTTAGGGCTTAGGGTTTAGGGATTCAAAAGGACCCCCTCCCTAAACCCTACGCCCTAAACCCAGTGCCCCTTAATTAGCCTTGTAGTAGGAGAAAGGATAAGATTTGCTTTCAGGTGCTTTGGGCTTTGGGGTTTTGGTGCTTAGGGCTGTGGGAAGGAGATATGATAGCATGCATATTCAGGGTTTAGAGTTTAAATAATACCCCCCCAACCCCCGAAGAATAGAAATGCACAATATGAGCTATAGTCTAGACTCCTAGTATCCCCCTTATAATAACCCTTATAGTACTCCCATATATAATCTCCTATATAACCCCCTTTAAGGAGTTTCTACTATAGCTCATATGATTCATGATGGGAGGCATTTTGTTATTCACGGGTGGGGAGGTTTGTTATTAGGTGCGGGGGTTGCAAGCATGGCAGGGGGACTTTAGATGAGCTGGTTTAGGATTTGGGGTCTAGGGTCTAAGGTTTAGGGTTTGGGGTTTATGGTTGAGGGTTTAGGGTTGAGGGTTTAGGGTTTAGTGTTTAGGGTCGAGGGTTTAGAGTTTAGGGCATTCCAGCCCCCAAGCCCCCAAACCCCGAACCCCGCAGCTATTGGGAGCTAGGCAGCCTAACCCCAGTATACATGCACAGGTTTGTGTAGGCATGTATGCCTCTTGGGCGTCTTCACGCCCAAGCAGTACGGTTTTTGGTGCCAGGTAACCCGAAAAACTTAAACCCTACTTGAAGGTCCATGGGACTTAGTGATATTTACAATTGGGCTTATAACCCTACTTATAACAGAGATAACCTACATTAGCTAAAGGTTAGAAGTCCAGTTATAAGCAATTACTAGGTCCCAAGCCCCCCTAAAACACCCAACCGCCTGACCACGGCCATCCGGAAGGCTATGCATTGCATTCTCTGCATTGAGCATTCTTTACACGAGTATTGGTCCGGCGTGGACGCACAGAAATGCAGCTGCAGAAGCACGTTCCCAAGCTGCTAATCAAAGTGTTTGGGATTCAGCGCGTTTGGGGGTATCTGATTTTCTGCGATTCAGGTGTTGAGGCCTGGAATAGGAGTTATGTAGAGGCTATATGCGGCTTACAGGGGCTATGTAGGGGTCATATGGGCTTGGCAGGTCTTATGTAGAGTCTTTATCGTCATACTGGGACTACTGGATTTGAGGCGTCGGCTAGTCAGTTTATGCTGAGTGTTGGGAGTTGATGTGCATTATAGGGTTCAGGGTCAGAGTATCTACGAAATGAGATTGGCTTACGCTTAGCGTCACATCACCTAACCCCATATAGCCCCCAAACCCTGAACCCTGCATAGCTGCAAGAAATGGATTACCCCGCCCAAACCCTAAACCCCTAACCCAATTGTCAAGATGCTAAGGAGCCCCAGGGTTTAGGATTCACTGGGTTGCTGTTAAGGAACTTAAATTAAGGTACCATATTGGGGAAACCCTATTATTTACTAGAAATACCCATTATGGTAACTTAAATTAAGTTCCTTAACAGCAACCCAGTTAAGGGTTCAGGGTTGGGGGATGGCATAAGGTTAGTTACTTCCCCAAAAACTTGCGCAAGAAGTCCAAACAACAATTTTCCAAGATTTCCTGTCTAGGGTTTAGGGTTTAGGGTTTGAAGGTTGTAGTGTTTAGGGTAGTTTGTGCACTTGGACCCCGAACCCCCTAAACCCTAAACCCTGCGGAAGCTCAGGCCTCCAGTTCACATTTGAAATCGCGGCCAGCGTGGGTTTCACAGCCTCCCCGCTTGGTTCAGTTAAGTAAGGGATGGTAAGAGAAGCCCGGAGTTAAAACCCTACAAGGCCTTATCAAGCCATCTATAGCCCTTATTAGCTCCTTAAAACCCTGGGGGGGGTACCTTTGGGGGGTACTTTTGTAACCTTTTGTTAAGGGTTCGAGTTCCGTTCTAAGGGGATCGCCGGGAGATATGTATATGCGTCTATAGAAAGCATACGGGGAAGGCTCGTACATATAAACAAACATAGGTATGTGTATATATATATATATATGCGCTACCCCCATTCCCCGCATGGGTCTACTTTTTGCGGGTACTGTGCTAGACGCACAAAATCTCATGACCTTGCTTCAAGACATTAGAGCAGGCCATTTTATGTTACTGAGTCTGTGACGATTAGAAAAAAGGCCAGGAACCTGTAATTCAAACAGAGCAAACAGGAGCAAAATCCATGCTTTCGATCACTTGAAATAGCTGTCTAACTTATAGCTGCTTCAAACAGGCCCAGGGATCGCAATACTTCAAAATTTATAAAGCCGGAGCCAATTTTATGGTTCAGTTTATTTAAGGAACAACATCCCTTTAAATGGATTTGTATCTTTGTGACACTCCTAATGAAAGAAAATCTGTGCAAACAGTCCATGCCCGATCCCCTATGGAAGTTCCTTTTACTAGTTCTACCCAGAAAAGACAAACTTCGTTCTCTACGTAAAGAAAGATAAAAGAGAAGCCTGGCTATTTGATGGAAGCGAAACTTGCAGGCCCTGCGGGCAACTTAGAGATTTCAACTAGGTGTCAGTTCTACAATCTAAAGTTTTCTAATCGTTTGAAAACACGTTACAGGACCTAGACTCAGCTGAAACCAGGAGAGAACAACATAGTCCCTCAATCCAGGAAATCCTGCCCAAAATGAAGACATCATTCGGTTCAACAATTTAGACCATCCAAACAAACAATAGAGCTGGCTCTTTATTGTTTTAACATACTCCTGTTTGAGGGGGCCAGTGCAGTTGTCAAATAGCAAACGTCACGGGCCCCATGGGCCAATTCTGTCGAATAGCTTTTGAATAAAGGTTAAAGTTCATGTAATCGCAGGGATGTTGTCATTGACTTAATTGCAGGACTGGAATATCGGACAGGAGTAATTATCGAGAAATGCCGTTGCTTGCTGTAGACCGCAGCGATGGCGTTAACAGAGTTGACACCCGGGTCTTTTCGTCAAAGCAAAGGAACTGGCCTTCAATTCTGGGGAATTATTGATTTTGAAGATAGGGCTGAGTGAAATCAACCAGTTCAAATAGCAGACATGCCATCATAATTTTGAAGTAGTTACGTTAACATAGTCAGAGGGGAAATCCTGGGTTGAGGCTGCCGGGTAGCCTTCTGCGCGTAAATAATGAAAAGGTCGATTGATTCTTGGAAGATTTTGCAATCTTAATGTCAAAAGATCGGACGTCTGGTTGTTTGTTCCAATTATTTGGATTGTTTTTTTCTTTTTTGTTTTAATTATTTTATTTTTTTGAATTTGATCTCATGTCGACGAGTGGTCCACATGCTCCGGCAAGAAGGGAAACCGAGTTTCCTTCAGGAACCCGGCTTTCAAGAACACTAGGGTTTAGGGTTTAGGGTTTAGGGCTTAGGGTTTAGGTTCGGAGAACTAAATTCAACCAACAGCAATGCAACTCATCGAGAACAGTTGCTTGTACAATATTTGCTACATTTTTCGAAAAAATGCCAAAACCAATATTTTCTACATTTTCCGTATGTTTTCAAAGATCTCAGGCCTGGGGGTGGAGTAGTCGAAAAAAAAAAAAAAAGATGTAGAAAACAGCGGCTTCTAGAATGGTTTGTATGATCTCTGTCCAAAAGCAATGCAAACACCAATGCTTTCTACATTTGCCATGCGTGCTCAGACTACTCCAGCATGGGCTTAAGATGAAAACATAGAAAACAGATAGGTCTTTTGCAACTTTTTAAGAACATCAAAGGCACCGTTGTCAAACCATGGTTTCTTCATTTTCTGATGTTCAGCCCATGCCTGAAAAACATAGAAAATATGGAACATGTGGAAACAGTGTTTTTTTTTCATACTGTTTTCTGAGAAAATCAAGGAACACGTTGTGAAAATCTGAGCAACATTTTCTATTGTTTCCTACAAGGCAGAAGCAAAGAAAGATCCGGTGGGGGGTGTGGGTACCATGTATACATAGATGCGTACATAGGAAAGGTTATGGGGTTTGCATGTTTAGGGTTGAAATGTCAGGGTTTTGCGGGGTCCTAACGTACATACCCTGCATGCTGCGCAACAGAATTGGGTCTGTATGGTACAGTTGCTGCTAAAAATACTGCATGACCCTATAAGTATTTTGTGCCTTGGGAGTTGTGGTGTTATAGTATACTAAGGTAGGGTAGGTTTGTTTCTATCAAGAGTAAAGCGTAGTACCACGGATCGCAATTCTCCAATATAACCCCATACGACGCTAATATAACCTTTATTCATATAGCACTAATACAACCCTAATTCTACCCCAATGGATAGTAGGACCCTAAACCCTACACCCTAAACCCTAAACCCTAACCCTAAACCCTAAACCCTAACCCTAAACCCTAAACCATGACATGTTCAGCTGCCATCTGAGAGCTGATCCTACTTGGAGGCCCATGGGACTTGATAACTACGCATAACTGGGCTTATATCCCTACTTAAAATCCCCCTAAATGGGCTTAGAGGGGTTGCCCCAATTATAAGTAGGGTTATAATCCCAGTTATAAGTAGTTACTAAGTCCCATGGGCCTCACAGTAGCTCAGGCCTTCTTTTTCGAGCTGCTGACCGTCATGGTGGAGTTCAGCGTGCGGAGCCTGCCCTCGACAATATCGGGCGATGATTCTAAGATGCTGGAGCTTCTTTGAGAATGCTTGGGAGTTTCTCAAAAAAGAACTCCCTGGGGCCAGTTCAGTAAGCATCCAGATATGTTGAAAGTATATAGGGCACTCCTAATGTTGAGAAACTCCAAGTTTTGTGTTGTATAGTCTCGACCGCTTAGGAAATACGGCACAGAAAAGTGAAGCATTGCCAAACCTGCTTCAGTCTTTGCGTAACTTCAGAATTGACGGCACGTAGAGGGGGTCTAAACTCTTTCAATGGGGCTTTATAGGGGTTATATAGGGGAGTACCATAGGGCCACAGGGGTTATTAAGGGGGACGCTAGGAGTTTAGACCCTAACCCTAAGCCTTAACCCTAAACCCGATATTATAGGGGCTATTAAGGGGGATACTAGGAGTTTAGACTATAGACTATGGCTCACATGGTCTACCGCTGCTAAGTCCGCTGTGACAGCCGTGTTGCACATTGTTTGGCAATGCCTAAGGGCCAAGGACCCAAATAATAGGGGCCCTTTAAAAGGGGGGATGTATAGGGATATATGGGGGTATATAGGACCCAAATAATAGCATTCTGGGGCCCAAATACTATAATATGAACGGTATTCGGGCCCTAAAACACTATTAATTATTTGGGTCCCTGGACCCTCAGGGAATGGCGATACATTTGCAGACAGGCCCTTCAGAGTTCCTGCGCGCAACAACGTATCCCTGTCGCTCCTCCTGGGTATACGCATGCACTTTATGTGCACAATAAATGCCGCTCCACACACAGGGAGAAGCGCGGCTTTCCGGTCACTTGGGCTGACCCCCTCCACCCCAATGAGGAGGCGAAGACCACTGATAACTCGTAACCCGTCTAAGCCATGTAGTGATACCAGCTCTCACTATCATTAATCTGCGTACGAAGTCCTACTGACCTCCAAGTAGGTGGTGCAGGGTTTCCTCTATCAACAGTAAGAAGCAGAAGCATCAAACCCTCAAATTTGTTTGAGCCATAGTTTGAGAGCCTTCACCAGGGAGGACTATCGATGAAACACGATGTTGTGGGGTCCCTGGAGCAAGGGCTGTAGCATGTGGGGATTCTACTTCATAAGCAATTAGCTATCCCACCCCCTAAAGCCCAGATGACCCACCCCGCAGCTCTATACTTTCAACGTCGAACTCAACATTTTCGTGGTTTTATTGTAGCTGTCAATTGCAGCGAAGGATAGTGCTCATGATTTACTCAATATTGGCTCTCCTCTACGCGAAAATGGCCTCCTCCGCTGATGACGCGGGGCAGCAAAAGAAGCCGTCCTGCCTTTGTTTGTAGACGTTTTGGGTTTGGGGTGTTGCGGTGGGAGAAGACTTGAGGTTGATCTTCAATTATGCAGAGGTACAGTATTTGCCATGTGGCTTCTTGTTTTCACAGATTCGCCAGGATCTCTTTGATGCGGATAGTTGCACTTGGGGCAGCTGGACTTTGGGCACATGCGCTCTCCCACACGAACAAGTTTAGGGCTTAGGCCGCAACATGCAATGACCCTAAGTGTCCAAGCACCTCATGATGATATACTTACCCAAAACCTGTACCATACTTGCTATTACCCAAAACTGCCCGAAGCCAAGTACCTAAATATTGAATACTTGAGTCCTCCGGGTGAGGCAAACTTTACAGCATCTAGGTACCCCCCAGTAGTATCCTTTTCCACCTCTGATTCTGAGGTCT
The DNA here is from genome assembly GCA_905231905.1 of Symbiodinium pilosum. Lineage (NCBI taxonomy): Eukaryota > Dinophyceae > Suessiales > Symbiodiniaceae > Symbiodinium > Symbiodinium pilosum. Next base: position 200,327 of record CAJNIZ010000225.1, on the reverse strand, counting down.
CCTTACTATATAAATGAACATGAGGCCCTAAACCCTAAACCCTTACTATTAAGGTGTTACTGAGGAACCTAGTTACAGCTTTTGCAACTGGGTTACACTGTATGGGTCTACTTGATAAGCCCTCAGCCATAGACTTTAGGCTTTAGCGGTTTAGGTTGGGTACTGCCCCCCCTCAGTAACAGTTTGGATAATACTTAGAATATGGTTATATATAGCTCTTAATAGGACCCCTCATATAGACTGTTACTGGGTGGGGGCAGTACCCAAGGTTCAGGGTTTAGGGCCGGTTTAGCGCTTAGGGGGAGGGTGCAGGGCATTGTCAAACTTCCGCTTCCTTCCTGGCTGGCGCAAGTCCATGAAGCTGTTACGGTACTTGAAGGCCCATGGGACATAGTAACTATTAGTAACTGGCTTAGAACCCTACTTATAATTCCCCTTACATGGGCTCATAGGGGTTCCCCCAGTTATAAGTGGGGTTCTAATCCCAGTTATAAGTAGTTATTAAGTCCCATGGGCCTCCAAGTACCCTACACCCCAAACCCTGAACGGCTGTACCAAGAACGTGGCCCCTCCCTGAAACAGCAGCTTGGAATGACTTTCGCATGAGCTAGGAAGACAAATTTCAAGTTGCAACACGCGGTTTAGGGTTTAGGGTTTAGGGCGCGGTTTAGGGTTTAGGGTTTAGGGTTTAGGTTTCCTACATTGTCCATGGTGGTACAATGTGAATTTAGGTCTGGATTGTAAGCATACTTGTGAATTCCCCTAAACCCTAAAGCCGTAAGCCATACGCCCCAATCCCAAGAGTCAAGAGTCCTGGAGAGTCCCACGAATTACAAACGCTCGCAAGCCGCAAGCATACATGGGGGTTTTCCAAAATTGGGGGTACCCTTTTTAAGGGTCCCAATAATAAGGACTATGGTATTTTGGGCTCTATATTGGGGTCCCCCTATTTAGGGAAAGAGGGTGCTCAAATTGGCACAGCATCACTATGTAGATCTGTTTCACAACATGAGCCATTCTATTTAGTTTTTGTGAAGTCCACAACGTGGGCCCGTATTCCGACGCGTTCTGTAGGGAAACTACCACATCTCAATCCCTGATCTCACCCTTCTGCAATCCTAAACCCTGAACCACGAATTCAGGATTGGGTTTTTACGGATCCACTTGCCAACGGGGGACCTCGGCCGGTATACACGCTTCGGTACTTGGAACGGAGCTTCTGCACCGTGTCGGATTCAGAGTTTTTGGACGTGGTTCCTAGGGTCCTATACTACACGCACCCTGACTTTCCCAGCTGCAAACAAGGCCCACATGATTTTCGTTCACGGTCCATGTTGGGATTTGTTGGATCTTTGGGGATGTGGGATGGGAGTAGGATGGGACCCTATGAATGATAGCCTAGGGGCATAAGCATTTGGAGGTTAAAAGATAATCCCTAAGGGTCCAAGTACCCAATAATCATATACTACCCAAAACCTGTACTAGAATTACTATTACCCCAAACCCAAGTACCTAATTGTTGGGTACTTGGACCCTTAGGGAATAGGGTCAGGGTTGCATTTAGGGTTCAGAGAACGATCCAGTTGCAGCCCTCCCGGTACGTTGGACTCCAAGCTCGCGCGAACAACCCTTCCCAGTACGGGTATAGGGTTTAGGGTTTAGGGTTTAGGGTTTAGGGCTGGCAATAGTTGTTTACAGCCGATCCTTACCCAAGTGATCCACATAGGCCCAAGTTTGTGGACGCTCGGGGTCATAGTGCCCTGAGCGTTCAAATACCCAATAGTCAGAATTTTCCCCACACCCTGTATCACAAAGAATATGACTGTTGCCTAAATGCAAGGGTACCTAATTGGCACTTGGACCCTTGTTGGTAGGAAGTCTTGGCTACAGATTCGTATGTAGAATGATGCTAGTCTGGCTTGTTTTAGATTTTTAGGCTACAATTCTTCGTGCTAGGGGGGTAGGGGGGTCTAGGAAACATTGTTAGATTCTAAAACCTGGTCGAACATTGGCTTTTGCATGCATCACTTACAGACCCGAAGCAGTAGGAAATCTGCTTGGAGGGTTTAGGGTCACAGATTTAGCGTTTAGGAACTAAGCAAATGGGCTCGTGGCTGCGATAACTGCGATCATGATGTCTCTTCATGGCTTGCTAGCTACACTCCTAAACCCTAAACGGGCAAACCCCTAGGTTTCTGCGGCGGCCATTTTTCTAGCGCACACGGAAGTCACGAAACACTGGCAGGCGTGGGACTTTTGGGACATATGAAAAATATGGGGTTTCCAGAATTCTGACCTGAGGGGGG
>CAJNIZ010000225.1:128093-195649 GCA_905231905.1 Symbiodinium pilosum | reverse complement strand
TCCGAACCCCTCCATTAAAAAGGGTGCCACATTATATTTGATTCCACAGTCGAGATGGTCGTCCTGATATACAACAAACCTACCTGCAGTATTAGAAGCATAGGACCCGCAGGTCGCGGATATACGCCTTGGTTGATCCTTGTCAATAATCCTCACTAAGGGAATAGAGTCCCTTTACTCGCAATCCCAGAGTTCCATGTGGTTCCCACAATGTAACATGGAACGGCCCCAACCACGCAAGTGTCTGCGTACCTGGAGGCTTAGGGTAACGATAACCCAGGTATAATGGGTACTTATGATCTTGGCCCAAGTGGGGGACCCAGGGAGCTTATGATTGGGTTGTACGTACAGCAAAAGCTGCGCCAGGTTTACCTTGAACCTCAAGAGATGTTCAGCCCAAATTCGCTGTGTCTCAAAGTAAGGATCAGATTTAGGGTTTAGGGTTTAGGGTTCAGGTTTTAGGGTTCAGGGTTTAGGGATCCCCCACCGTGAATTTCATTCACACAAGTGCTGAAAGGAGTACACCAGCAGTGTGCAATCTTGATGCCTTACTGTAAAAGCGGCTTTATTAAGCGACCCTCGACAGTGGGCATAGGGCTCCCTCCTGTAGTTCGGTATAGTCCTTAATATATTCCCTTATGAGGAACCCTTGTCCATGAATTGTCTGGGAAATATTGACCCCTTTTTAAGGCCGTATCTAATCCACAATTTCCATTTCATGCGAGCGTTGATATTTCTGCTTCGCAAGTCCAGCGAGCCGGCCATAAGATGTGGGAGAGATAGGGTGTAGGGTTTAGGGTAGATAAGGATATTTTCAGGATCCATATATGGCGCGTATAGGTCTAGCGGTCAAAGCTAGGGATGGTTAGTGATCGCAGGGATCGTGGGATCCCTATTAAGGAGTATCTGGCTGTCGTTTAGAAAACATCCCGTTTGCCAGAGTTCCGTCCTCATTCATCCTGTCATCTTGCTCAGCCTGTAATGCGCGTGTGCTCCGGCAGAACAGACGTGTGTGTTCTATTTCAACTTAGGCCCGCAACCTGAACAACAAGCCCTAAAACCTAGACCGCGTGGTCACAATTAGTCTTGCAGGGCATAGAACTAAAAAAATATCAACCCATAGACTCCCACGGTTGATACTAAACATCCTGCATGACCCTGTGTACCATATTCCTTGGGAATCAGGGCAATTAATTTAGTGTAACATTCAACCCTAAGCACAGATATGTGTGGTTGTCAAAATTAAGGTCCCTTTTTGGGTCCCTATTATAATACGGCACCTAATACCTCGAGTACCCAAAAAGGGGCCATAATTTTGACAACCACCTATTTGTTCATGTGCATGCAGGCATTAGATGAGAAGCTACGTCTGCTCCGTGATATCCAGGCAGCGTGACGCTGCGTTCGGGATTCGGGGTCTAGGGGTCAATGGTTTGCATATTGCATCACTCTCGACCGGTAGGGACTGTAAGAATATGGAATTTTATAGAATACAACTACACACCGTAAACTCTAGACCCTAGACAGGATTATTGTATATAGGGATTGCTGTAGAGATCCACTCCAGCATTCCCACTAACCGCCAGTAAGTTTGGTTTTGGAGGTTTGGGTCTTGCAGGGTTTAGGTTTTAGAGTTTAGGGCTTGGGGGTGTGCAGGTTGTGTCTTGTGCTTGGGGGTTCGCTCAGAGAGGCCCCCACCCTGCGAAGAAATTGACTTTTGTCATGTTCAAGTCTTGTTGAGTAAGGATGAAGTAAGATGTTCGAATGCCGAGTGCGGACCCTCAGACTCCATCGACAGTCTCAATAGCTAAACCTTAAACCCGAAACCCCAAAACCCTGAAGGTACTATAAAACCCTAAATCCACACCCCAAAACCCTGGGGATACTATAAAACCTGAATCCGAAACCCCAAAACCCTGGGTATTATCAAACCTTAAACCTAGAACCCCAAAACCCTGGGGGTTACTATGGTCCCAGTATAAAGTAAGACGATGTGAACCCCTGGGCCTGCTCTTTTGAGAAACCCCCTAAGTGCCTGCAGAAGTCGTGGCGGACCCCCACCCTGTAATAGTGACTACAAGTGATAATAGCGATATGTGAGGGTCCTTTTAGATTCGTATTATGCTGCTATTACAGGGTGGGGGCCTCCATATCTAGCACACTCAAGTGTGCTTGGGGGTTCCACTTGCGAGGATTGATGTTGCATCCTCCGAGCCCTTAAATTACCTTATTGAAGCTGCTTTAGGGTTTAGGGTGGGAATGAAGGAATGGAAAAGAAAACGGAAACAATTATATTGGGTTATATAAGACTACTATAAGGATCAAGTCCTTCATTCCTAGCTAACCAAAGGCCAGTCATCTACACCCGGAGGCCGGCCTAGAGGCATAGACCTTAAAACTTAAGCACTAAACCCTAAATCCCCGATTCTTCAATCCTAAGAATCCCTAAGCCGCGCAAGCCCCATACCCTTAAGCCACCTAAATCACGGAATTCTTCGAAACAACTTCACCCGTTAAATTCTTCAAAAGCCCTAGATCCTGAGCCCTAAGCCTGAAGACCTCCAGGGATGAATGTGGGACCCCAAGCCGCACACAAGGCGGATGTTAACACATATGAGCTATAGTCTAAATTCCTTAAAGGGGGGTTATATGGGGGATTATATGTGGGATTACTATAGGGCTTATGAGGGGGGATACCAGGAGTTTAGACTATAGCTCATATGAGCTACTGTCAATGTTGGCCTTATTACCGGGCCCTTAACAATGGACATTACGGTCCTCTTGTAGTTTAGTATAGTCCCTAATATCGTCCCTAATAAGGAACCCATGTCCATGAAATTGGGTAGGAAATATTGACTGTAGCTCATATGGGGGTATCCCATCAATATAGACCCCAATACATTATAATACTTATTCCAGGGACCCCTAAAAATGGTACCCCTATGTTTGGAAGACCCCCTTATGTAGATTAAGGGTTCGGGTTAAGGGTTTAGGGCTTAGGGCTTTGTAGCCCATATGCAGGTACTATCGTCCTGCAAAGGTCTCCCACAGCCCTGGGGTCCACCCTGATGGTCCGACACAACATCCTCAAAAAAAGCCTATTCTCCAAACCCTAGTACCCAACCCTAAACCCCAACTGGTACGTTCCATTTTCTGTTGCATACCTTCATTCCCTACAAAATTAAATAGCCAGCAAGAAGTTGGGCAGGCTGCTGATGGTAGGTGGCGACTTCGCCGGGGGCCGCTCATCTAATCGATGAATCCGCTTGCTGTACAGTTCGGGATTTAGGGACCCACTAAAGGGTTTCAGGAGGTTAATCGGATTTAAGGGGTTCAGTTCTGGGGCTAAGGCTTAGGGGAAAGGATACGTGGAGGAGCGTGTTACTCGTAACCTACTTGATCTTTTTGTTCTCTCTTACTACTTATGAACATGGTTATGGGACTTCTGACTGGGTTATGAGTGATGCTGGAGTCTAGAGCCCTCAAGCGCTGTAGAAGTTTCGGGGAAACTCTAAGCCCCAGGCACTACAGGTCTTGCAACTGTAGTGTGTTGGTTGGGGTGGAGCCCCTAAGAATTGTACGAATAAGGCTTTAGGTTTAGAATGTAAGGCTTATGATCTAGGGTTGAGGGTTCAGCACTTATGTTTAGGGTGCAGGGTTCAGGAGTTTGGTCTGAGACCTAGGGTTAGCTCAAAGCCGGAGAAACATGTCTTTGCTACCAACAGCGGGCTGCTATGTTTGTTTTCTTTTCCTGCTTTAGAGTTAAGATGTAGGGATCAGGTTTAGGATTGACTGACTTGGACCGAAGGACCTAAGACCCCTTTTGTAACTACGCCCCATTATTGCTCGAAAGACAAATTTTCAGGATGTAGGGTTCCGCGCTCTAGGGCTCAGGGTTAAGGTACGCTTTCAGCCCCTTTAGGTAAATACTTTCCATCATGGTCACGTAATCTGTTGGGAGACACTTCATGTTAGACGCCTGGGATGTTTTCCGTGCAGCCCCGACCCCAAACCCTGAACTCTAAACCCCTAATCTCCTTAAAGTGTAAGTCCCAAACCAGACCGTTTTAGCCCACTGCCCCATTACCCTGAATGTAAGGGCCCTAAATCCTAAACCCAGAAAACCCTGCGCCCTCCTAACAATGAGCCGAAAGACCCTAAATCCTGAATCCGAAACCTTCAAACCCTGCACCCTATTAATCCTGAACCCTGGAGTTTGTGTTGAACCCTATACCCTAAACCCTGAACCCTAACCCTAAACCTTAAACCGCGTGGGAAATTCTTCTTTCAGGGTTTCGGGCAACCCTGTGGTTGAAAAGGTTGCGGTAAGGTCATTTAAGCGAAGTTACCTCTACGAGGCACCCAGGGTAGTTGTGGTATTTCCAGATTATGGTAACTTCCTACATATTTTGAAATGACACCTTACTCTGTACCCCTATGCTCTGACATACTATACATTTACGGCGACTTGGAATTTAGGGTTCAAGGTTTAGCACTTAAGCTTCCAGGATTTTGGGTTTATTGTTTAAGGTTCTTGGCGTTTAGGGTTTAAGGTTTAGTGTTTGAGGTTTTGGGGTTAAGGGTTTCGCTTAATTTAAAGTTTCTTCGCAGCAGCCCAGTTTGGAAGGAAGGTTGGGGAAGGCGGAATTCTGTGAACTTGAGGCTCCCATCCCTAACCTGAGGGAGTTGTCTTTTAGCGTATAGGCTTTAGGGTTCAGAGTTTGCAGTGATATAGCGCTGAAGCAGAGATAGTCATGCCACAGAGTCGCCTCGAGCGTGTCGTGCCATGCCACATGCTGCTTTGACCTGACTGTGGAAGGCCATCTAACACCTTCACCCACCCCACACCGTCCCAGGCGGCCAAACCACCCAAACCTCGGTTTAGGACCTGAACTCAGTTAGGTCCATCTTGGTCAACAACACCACACATTTCTGTAGCCAAGCTTCTGGTTGGGGAGACTCCAGAGGGCTCCTCCTAAGATCACACCTCCAGAAGGTCTTGGAAGGGCTCTCTGGAAGGTTGGGAGGCGCCTAAGACCCTTGGGCGGCTCTGAAAAAGGGCCTCTAAGGCCTGGGAGTGTAGGTGGGCCTAAGCATTGAGTTTTAGGTTCAGGGTTCACTGTTCAGTGTGTAGGGATTGGGAAAGTAGATGCCCCTGATATAGGGTATGTAAGACTAGATCATCCCTAAGGGATACTGCTTTGTAAGCACCTTACCGGGTTCAACCACTGAGACTCATGGCCTGTGGTTTAGGGTTTGGGGCACAATTCTGGGGTCCAGGGATTCACTTGAACATGCTGAGGCAGCAGCTTCTTCGCGAGGTGCCTACTCCCCACACGTGTGTCTGGAACTTCCAAAGCACTTGAACTAAGGAATGCACTTCAAATTATACCCTGGTTTCTATGATGACCGAAGGTGTATTCCTTAGTTCAGGAGCTTGAGCTAAGGAATGCACCCATAACCAACCATGGTTTCTGGGTGATGAGCTACGGTGTATTCCTTCGTTCTGGAGTTTAGGAAGTTCTTGTCTCTGCTTTGTAGGGGTCCACAGATCTGACAAGTATCCCGAGATTCTGCTTTTTGGGTCTAGGGTTCAGGGTATTTAGGAATCAGGGTTTAGGGTTTAGGGTGCGGGGTTCAGGGATTGGAGTTTAGGGTTCAGGGCTCAGGGTTTAGGGTTCATGGTTTAGGCTTTATAGGCGTTTAAAATAATTTGCAGCCCCCATGTTTGTTGTCAGATTCGGGTATATGCCTTGGCAGGACCTACTTTGCAATTCCTGCGAACCAAATTCCCCACACCCGCAACCTTAACCCCAAACTTTAAACCTTAGCCGCACATGCTGGGACTTTGGATTCTGGCGTTCGTCCCTCATGTTAAACTAAATGTTCCCTACAAGATACCTCATTTCGGGGGCATACTGAATGTTGGGGGTGGGGCGTGCCTAAGAATCGTTCAGGGCCAAAGGTCGGCCGACAACGGATAATTACATCTTATATGATGCGGTGCGAACCCCGCAGTATATTTCCGGTTATATCATGTGGATTAGGGTGTATAGGACTAAGGGCTACAGGAGGTATTTGCCTTCATATTGTATTTTAAAAGCCGGCGTGGGAGTTTTAGGAGCAGTGAGTTAGATTCTGAATCCCCATTGTCTTGCTGCCCTGAAGGCCTCGATCTTCTGCGATTTTTGCGGGCTTAGTAGCCTATAGGGTGTGTAACAGGGACCCCAAAACGGACCCACAGGTTCTTGTCTCCATGTAACCAACCCTAAACCCTAAACGCCACACAAGCATACTGTTTGGGGGCAGTAGCTACAATAACAGCCTCAACCTGACCCACCCAAGGTTCCCTTCTATGAGCTATAGTCTAAACTCCTTAAAGGGGGTTATATGGGGGATTATATAGGGGACTAGTGGACTACCATAGGTGTCATTAAAGAGTGATACTAGGAGTTTAGACTATAGTTCATGTAGTCCCTTTTGAAGGAGTCCTTCTCGGGGCTCTATCCTATGCGTGACGCAGATAAGGGCATCCAAAATATTAGGAGAATTTTTTGGTGGGTCCCCATAAAATGATTGCGGGATGTTATATGTACATATTGGGATTCCCTTATTTATGTGAACCTCCCAGTACAAGTAGCAACCGCGGAAGGCCGCCCCATAGCTTGGACAAACCCTTCCCACCCGCGGTGTAAGATTTAGTGTGTAGCTTAGCAAGGTTCAGGCTACATGTTTGGCATGTCCTCAGAAGCCTCCTCAGTTGCGCGCCTCCTCATACTAAGCCCTTGTCCTTAAACCTTAAAAAGTACGTGAAATAATTGCCGTTTGGGCTATTCTTCGTGATTTTGGGCCATTTTTCTACCTACTTTTGAGGTCCAGGTAACACTAAACCCTAAACCCTAGTCATTAGGATCCTTACTTCAGAGCTGCAGCCGCATGGGTTGGAGAAGCAAAAAAAGTCCTAGAAGTAGTGACAGTGAAAGTCTTAGCATTGGCACTTTTATTAGGGGTTTTAGGGTTTAGGGCTTAGGGTTTAGGCTTGAGGGACTAGGAATTAGGGTTTAGGGTGGAATACAAATTCTACATTCAACAGCGACATTGTTACTCTGTAGTTGCGATGTGGCAGAACTCCATGGTAGACAGACAAATTATCTCGCCGGTGCAATCAGATGTCCACCGCAAGTTCTGAAACAGGGGCCCCTAAATCTTGCACCCTAAGCACTCTGATTTAGTTGTTATCCAAATTTCCCGTTGATGGAGAAATCTTGCACCATCTGCAGGCGCTGCAGCGCTGTGATTCCCAGGATTACGGTACTCAAGATACTCAACGTGTTGAAGGATCTTTAATCACCTCACCTTGATAGTCAAATCATCCATTAAAAAGTCCCCATCCTTAGATTTAGACGGTGGGGGGATTTAATATTACAGGGTGAGCATGGCCCACAATCATAGCTTGTGCAGCTTTTGGCTCAAGCCATCCAGCAGCTTCTGAATATGGCCCCTCAATATGAGCTATTCTGACTACGGATCATCAGCATGGGCTAGTAGACCTTAGAATTTCATATGTGGACCTTAACAAGGGTAGATTAGAAGGGCCCTAAATGGCCGAACAGCCCATTCTGGTAGATAAAAACTCCTCGACAGAGGGGTATCTCTAGCCTGCTTAGACACTTTCACACTATCTGCAGACCAAAAGCGTTCCCAGGCCACTATGGCGGGAAAATGTGGACATGGCCTGAATTCGGTGGTCCTAAATTGGCCAAAGCTGACCACAGCCACTGAAACCCTTAGGCCCCTAAACCCTGAGTTTTGCTAAGTAGGGTTATACTGGGGTCTATGTCGCTGTATAAGGTTTGGGGTATATGATTTAGTACAACACGCATGCATCAACATCCTTTTTCGAATTATACAGGCCGCTGCATTAGACCCTGACCTTAAATCTTAAAACCGAAGCCCCAAAATCCTGACTCCTAACTCCCACGCCCCTTGGTCACATAGAAAGCCATGTCCGAAGCCAAGGAGCACACGTGTAGAGATTTTTGGAGTTTCTGGATTTGGGAATCAGGGTTTAGGAATTTTGTGGGGTTTCAGGGACGTAGGATTGAAGAATTGAGGGTTTAAGGCTTAGGAATTCGGGGGGTTCTAATGCAGGATGTACAGGGATTGCATTGACGCATAGCTGGAACACATCATCAACCTAAACAAGCCTGAGATGTGAGGTTTCAAGTTTCGGGTTTAGGGGGTAGATCTAAGCCCTAAACCCTAAACCCTAGGGCTTCATTTTAAGGGAGCTTATGCCCAGTTCAACAACGCTACAGACGGTCGACAGAGCCTAGATCGTTTTAAAGGGTTCAGGGTTTAGGGTTTAGGGTGTAGGGCTTGGGGTTTCTCCTTACAGGCAGCTGGCTCTGTCCAAGAGAGAACGGTCGGGTGACCATTGAAGGCTTACACAATGCTCCTTGGTTTTTGCGCTGAAGAATGGAGGTCAGACATTGTGTTTTTGGATGTTTTTGGCTATTAACTTTTGCCCGTGCCATGAGGACCATGATTTGGCCAACGAGTGCCCTTCCTAGGATACCTTAACCCGAAACCCCTGGACCTTGAACCCTAGCCAACCAAGGACACGATCGAATTATTGAACTCCGAGCCATTACTTGTATTTGGTACCTCACCTGGATAGTACGTACTGATGCAGCTTCCGCATCAGATGCTCAGATGTTTCAGGCGAACCTGAAAAGCCATTCTGTTTAGTCTTACCCTGAAGGTCCAAGTACCTACAGATCATCTACTCAAGCAAAACCTGTACTATAATTACTATAACCCAAAACCCAAGTGCCTCATTATTGGGTACATGGACCCTAAACCCTTAACCCTCAACCCTATATATCCCTACATACCCCTATATATCCCCCCAAAGGGACCCAATTATTGGGTACATGGACCCTCTGGGTTCGGCTTTTCTTGAGCAGACCATGAGGATGTGGTGGTCTGCGGCGGCGGCATCGTCGGGTGTGCTACGGCGTACTTCCTGACGCTGAAGGCCACCCACCTTCAAGATTTAGGGCTTAGGATTTTGGGTTCATAGTTCGGGACCTAGGATGTAGGTTTTAGGGTTTAGGGGTTTACACCTTAGATGCGTAGTTTCCAGGGCTTGCCTTTGACTGTTGCGATTGCGTGCCTTTTGGCTGTTGACCTTCTCGGACATCTAGGGGCGACAAAAGCAGCATTTCAGGTACCAGATGCAGGCTCTGAATGAAATAGTACGCGCATAGCCTCTGGTGTACGAAGTTAGAACTTTGGCTGCTGTTGCGCCATGGGAGCTCAGTTGTTACGGTCTAATTGCAGGGGTTTCCCAAATGGGCCACCCCCATGATCCAAAATGCTCCCAGACATAATTTCAGGATCTTCAAAAAGGCACCCCTGTGTTGATAGCCGGCCTTTACAGGGGTCAAGTCTGGACCTGGGAGACTGACGTCAGTGAATTCAACCATCTGCGAATTCTACCATGTTCAAGTACCAAGATGGGCTATCAGCTCTTGATCCACTGCAGAAGCCTACATAATTATGGCTGTATTTTCCTTATTTCGCATAGGGTACCTCAACTAGATCTTGAAGTCGTGTTGGTAATGATCTAGGCCCTTACACTTGATAGCCCACTGGTACGTAGACGTGGCCCGCGGCCCGAGGCCGCCATGTTTGGACTTGCCAAACACTGTACACGACACCGATGAATGAACCTGCCTTCTAGGGGCCTTAGCATTGAAATCCTTATTGAAAAACAATGAAGGGGAGTCAAATGACGACGGTTTTGGAGTGCCTCTCATTCCCGTACGTTGGTAAAACAGTGCTTAAAGTTGCACAGGATTGCGGAAGTCCGTTAAATCTACAGACCCTTACTGATCGATTCTGTCTACTCAGCGATCCGCCCGATCCTGCATCAGTATCAGCATCAGCACTGGAATTCGTATTAGCCTTAAACCCTAAACCCACTAATGTAAACTCATGATTAATAAGCCCTTTCCTTTTAAGGGCCTTAATATTAGGATCCCTATTATGATCCTTATTAGGGGGAGGGGGTTGATTAATCAGGGGTCTGGTTTAGAGCTCGGTGGGTGAAACCGTGTGTTTGGATTCCCAAGGTTTGAAGGGATGCCCCCTACCAATTACAGATTCTTTGGATTCTTTGTGGTTTAGTGTTTCGGGGTTTTCGGGAAGTTTGGCATTATAGCAACCTCCACTACAAAACCATTGCAACAAGGTCTCCTATTCCCCAAACCCTGAAGCCTCATGACCTTAGTCCCTACCTAGACCCCCAATGCAGTAATTTTTTGCTAGTCCTAATACTAGTCTTAACCAAAAAACCATACCAAACCCAAAAAGGAACTACATTGGAGGGTCCAGGTAAGCCCTACAGCCCCTCAGAGCTTCATCCTCAAACCCTGATTACTACACCCGCGCAAACTTCCCGGGAAAGAAAGAAACCTAGACCCTGAAACAACACACCCCCAAAACCTCAAATCCTAAACCAGAAAACCTAAAACCCAAACCTCACAAGCCCTAAATAGTACAATAGTTTCCATTCTATTTTTCATTTTTCGATATATATCCCCCTAGACCCAAAAAGCAAACCCTAAGCCCTGAACCCTTATACATTCCTTATATATCCCCTGTATGTACCCTATATAACCCCTATATATCCCTTATATCCCCTACATAACCCCTATATACCCCCTACATAACCCCTATAGCCCCACACTCCTCGAAGCCAGGGCCTACGCCCCACTGTGATAGAGCGTGCCGGCGTGGCCGCGGCGGCTTCGGGCCACGCAGGAGGATTCCTGGCTCGAGGCAGACTTGCTCCACTTAAGAAGTAGTAGGGTGTAGGGTTCAGGGTTTAGGGAGTACCTAAACCCCAACAGTAGGTAAGATAATGGCCCAAAACACTTAAATATAGCCAAAAAGGCGTCATTCTACATACTTTTGGGGTTCAGGTAGTAGGGTTCAGGGTGGGAATTTAGTAGGGGTTTAGGGTTTAGGGTGTTGGGGTTGAGGGTTTAGGGTTTCGGGAACCTCAAGAGTCTGTAGAATAATGGCCTTTTGTGTTATTTTGTTGTTTTTGGGCTATTATGTTCATTACCTACTTTTGGCATCTAGGTAGGGATGCAGAGGAACTCCGCCCTTGAACTCCCACACGGTCCAGGGTTTAGGGTCTAGGATCTTAGGGTTTAGAGTCTAGGGTCTTAGGGTCTTGGGGTTTAGGCTTCATAGGGCCTGCGCTACTGGCCAATGCCAGATGTTTTGTGTGTCACGGCTGCCATGTCTCATAAAAGGGTTTTCCCGTCAAAAAGATATCTGAACCCAACCTCAGTACGCCCTGATCCCCAGACCCTCGATCCCATTGGTTTAGGGTTTAGGATTTAGGGTTTAGGGCTTAGGGGGGCTTAGGGATAAACATGTCTCTCCAAGCCCCCCCACGCTTTAATTGTAGAAGTGTCGCCGTTAATAAGTGTCCTACTGATGCTTGTTAGGTTGAGGCAGGCTCTAAAAAACCTGAAAGCTTGAACCCCAAACCCCGAACCCTGGGCCTTGCCTGAACCCCAAACCCCTAAACCCTAAACCCAGGAAGAACCCCCCCCAGCCTTAGAAACCCCAGAACCTATGCCCCGCGCCAAACGGATCGGATCGTCTCTGCGAGGTTGGGGAGATGGTCCAACGCAGGCGAGAACAGGTTTAGGGTTAAGGGTTTAGGGTTTAGGGTTTAGGGCGGCGTTGCTTTGGGGTTAGGATTTGGGGTGGTTTGGGGTTTTGGGTTTGGGTTCAGGGATAAGGGAACTTGGAGATGTATAGGGACTGTTGAGCAACTCCCATGTATGGTGCGTGGGCCTAAGGAAAAGGGCTCGGAACCAGCGGGTTTTAAATCCTGTGCCGGTATGGGGTTATCTGAGGGTGACCTGTCAACCCCAAACTAAAACCTGAGCCTAAAATCTAGCCCCTAAACAGCTTAGAGACTTAACCACTGAATCTGGCCCTGAAACCTGAGTCTAGGGTTTGGGGTTTAGGGTAAGACCTACTTAAGCCCTAAGCCGTGAACTAGACCCCTACGCCCCGGATTGGTGTCCAGGGTTTGGGACTTTCACCCTAGACTTTAACCCTTAAACCCTAAAATTCAAACCCTAAACCCTACATTGGAGGAGTTGCATCATCAAGGCTTCGACCTCCACGCCAAGCTTGCAAAGGCTCCTGACTGTCCTGCTCGGATTCAGGGTTCAGGGTTTAGGCTTTTGGGTTCAGGGTTCAGGGTTCAGGGTGTAGAGTTTGGGCTTCGGAGTTCAGGGATGTAGGGTTTGGAGTTCAAGGGTGGTGGGTTCAGGATGTTGGGTTCAGGGCTGCAGGGTTCAGGGGTGTAGTGTTCAGCTCGTAGGGCTTGGGAGGTGGGGAAGGGCGGCATAGGTTTTGGCATTTTCGGCTTGGCTTTGGTTTGGGCATGGGTTTTTTGGGAGTTATGCTATCTCAGCCTGTACAGTTTAGGGCTTTGGGGTTTAGGGTTTAGGGCAGTGACTGCATAGTGCACAAGTGTCATTCCAGAGCCTCAGGGTACTCAGAGTCATGAAAGATCTTTAGTATCAAGCGTAGGTGTACGTTTCCTCCTGCAACAGGAAGGGTGATCCATTCTGGACTTTTGCCTCATGGGGTGTATGAACCCAACGGCTTAACGTCCACGGGTAATCCCTAATGTGGTTCCCTCGGCAGATTTTTCTGCTATCTGTGTTTTGAACATGAAAACCGTTGTGTTATCACCGTTGCATTTCAATGTTCCATGTTATTTTCAATTTGATTTTCCATAATTGGGCTAGAACTTCGGACCCCAAACCCTAAGGACATTATGCCCTAAACCCTAAACCGCGAACCCCCAACCCTTGGCTGCCACTGACATGGGAATGCCTCCATGGAGGGTGTCGATGGTCCCTCAAGGCATGCATGTCGAGGAATGTCGCAGCTTAAGGGTGCGCCTCAGAACAACTTCTACAGAATCTGGCAGAGGGACCTCTAGAAACCCCTTAAGCCGTAAATCCCAAAGCCTATAAGCCTGAAACCCTAAAACCCTATAAACCCTAAACCCTTTAATTGCAAGCCCTATACATCCCGTGGTTGCTGGAGGCATTCTTGCAAGAATCTCTCAGCTCAGTGCAGGGTTTGGGGTTTAGGGTTTCATGTACATGCGTACTGCTTAGGTGTAGGGCTTTAGCCTGGGTTGAGGAATGGATGTGTCTGATGACTGGAGGCATGTTCAAAATCTGCTTCAATCCCCACACGCAAATCCTGGTGCCTGCCTTGGTGTTTTTGGCACTTACAAGCAGAGATTGGACCCTAAACCTCTAACCCTAAACCCTCGAATCCGAAGGTGAAGTGAGACGTGCAGCTGTTTGGGAACGTATGGTAGTTTCCATAAATAGGGGACCCCAACATTGATCCCAGCATGTTATAATCCTCCCTATGGGGACACCCCAAAAAAACGCTAATTTGGGCTAACCCTACACCCTATACATCCCAACAAAACCACAGCTTCTAGTTATGTTGTCATTTAAATTCTCCAGTACTGGGGTTATAGATTCATATATCCCTATAATTATGACCCTACAACCCGTATATATGTAAGCGCCCTAAACCCTAAACCCTTATGTAACCCTAAACCCTAAATCCTAAACCCTAAATCCTAAACCCTAGACCATAAGATGGGGAAGCGGCTCCACCGCGACACAGGAGCTGGAGATTCAAAGTTTCCGGCGGCTGCCGACATTGCCACTGGGCTGTTTAAGGTTTAGGGTTTAAGGTTTAGTTCAGCATTCTGGAGCTTGGTATATATCCCCCTTAAGTAGATAGAATGTGGCTTTGGGTATATTCTTATAAGATCCAAATCTACCCCAGATTCTATCTACTTAAGGGGGATTATAAGCAGGCCCCTATAACTGTGAAGACTGCCCACATGCTTATGAAGCGATAGCAGATTAGGTGACATTACGGCATGCTTTTATGGGAAACTGGCATTGGAACTCCCGGACAGGAGCCGTCTTCCTAAGCCAACTCCTAGACCCCTACTTTTTGGTGTCCCAAAATTACGGATGCCTTTTTGGGGGTCCCTATAATAAGGACCATAGTATTTTGGGGTCTATTTGGGGGTCCCCTATGTAGGGAAACTAGCAAATCCCAAACCCCTAAACACCAAACCCTAAACCCTAAACCCCTAAACCCTAAACCCCAAACCCTGCCCCTTAAACCTTCAGTTCCCTAACGGATTGCTTCGACAAACTGGATTTGGTCCACACACGGCAGTCTTTTCCCAGCCAAACGCGTAGACGGCGTGAAGCTGAGCGTGAAGACAGACACTGTTTGGAAGACGATCATTCGAGCGCTTTCTTCGTTTGATCTCAAAGGCTTCGCAGGCGTACATTCGGAGCCAGAGCGCGCGGCACCGTATGATCAACGTCATGGAGTGTAATGATGTGCCAGATGAAATCGGTATGATGGTGGCTAGTTTGGGATATGGCCAGCTCATTGCTGCTCAAGCCGCTACAGCTTTGCATAGGGATCCAGCCAGGGATACTGTTGAGGCATGGAAAAGAAAACGGACACTACTATACTGGAAATTCAACTGGAAAACACACAATGGCAAGTATCATAATGGAAAATAAAACGGAACATGAAATAGGAATGAAATGGACACTGGGATGATGATAGGAGGTTGAGGGTAAAGATCCTACATTTCGTAAGCCTGTTTATACTACAATACCATACTTCCCAAGGCATCTAAGGTTATGCAGCATTTTGAGTATCCACTGTATGTAGGAATTGTGGGGGATCCTTCCGCGAGATTCTGTAGGCATCCCTCTAAAGAACTCCCAAACACTATACCCACAGCAAAACGCGGTAAAGGGTTTAAGTTTGGAAAGCAAACCCCAAGACCATATGCTCTCCACTTGACCCTGAACCCTAAACCCTCAAGCCTAAACCCTAAACCATAAACCCGTTCCTGCTCAAATGCATCCCGGAGCCCAAAATTCGCAACCCTAAGCCGTTTGCCTAAACCCCAAACCCTAAACAAGGGGGCTCAAAAGGTGGGATACTTTTCAGGAGTTTAGGGGCTTTAGGGTTGCACTAAACCCTAAACCCTGAACCCGTTGCGAACTTCAACCCAAGGCTTCAAAGTTGTTTACTTGATTTCAACCCTACGCCTCAGCCCCTACCCAGACCACAGGAAAGTGATCGAGAAAGTAGAGCCCCCTAAAGGGTTCAGGGTTTAGGGTTCAGGGTTTATAGGGTTTAGGGTTTACGACTCTTGTCGTGCGAAGCCCTAAAAGGGAAAGGGGGGTTCTAAAGAATTGGCTCCCCTTTCGGAGGCCCGCAGAAGCATTTTAGTAGACCAGGGTGTACATGACCCCGGTTTAACATTTCATGGCTTAGGTTGGCCAGTTGAGGGGGTTAACTAGGGCCCCAGTTGCCTAAATAGTGGTCTACTTGGCTATGTAACTATAGGGTATATAAAATCCAGAACCGGCTTTGAAGGTAACTGGAGCCCGGGGGTACGTGACAGGAAGTGGACAATATTGCAATCCAACTGCCGCACCAAATCACAGAGGCGCTCCTCGCCTCGTGGATTAAAAGATCCAAGCCCAGAAGCCGAAATCCTCAATGTACCGGGATGAGGGTTATTAGGGGATAAGGGAACATCATGGAAACGAAAATGGAAAATCCTACATGAGAAGATATATATAAGGGTTACAGTAGGGAATAGGGAAATAGGGAATATACTGTATAGGGAGTATGTTCCCTTATTTCCTATGCTTCACCAGTAAGTAAATCCCTAGAGATTCGTGACAACTAGGTCTGTGGGAGGACGAAAGCGGAAGCAGTGCGCTCAGATTCACTGCGAGAACATTGATAGCCATGAGATGTTGGATAGCCCAGACCCCTCAGTAATAAACTCCCTCCCCTTAATAGGGGTTATCATAGGGATCCTAATGTCAGTGCCCTTAAAAGGAAGGGGGGTATTAATTATGGGTCTACATTAGCCATGACGGGCGGTTCAGGGTTTAGGGTGTAAGATTTTTAGGATCTAGGCTTTATAAGGTTGTTTGCAAAACAGCCGTTTTGGCTAGGCTACGGATTGTGGGCCAGTCGTTTGAACCAAAACAGTCGACGCCGCCGCAGCAGCACGGATAGTAAGAATCGTTACCCCTTGGTAGTGAACGCCTCCAAATCAGAACAATTTGCAAGTGCGGCGGAGGCCTAAACTCCATTCCTGTAGGGCTGTTTTCAAAAAGGGAAGCTTTGTTTTAAC
Organism: Symbiodinium pilosum; assembly: GCA_905231905.1. Lineage (NCBI taxonomy): Eukaryota > Dinophyceae > Suessiales > Symbiodiniaceae > Symbiodinium > Symbiodinium pilosum. Next base: position 179,313 of record CAJNIZ010000225.1, on the reverse strand, counting down.
AAGGGCATGAATGTTGGATAATCATGGAGTGAGACTTATGGGAATACTTCGCTCAGCCATGTGGGCTATAGTCTAAACTCCTAGTATCCCACATATTATAACCCGCTTTAAGGTGTTTAGACTGGAGCTCAAGTAACTAGGGATCACCACCCTGTAGGGCTGACGGTTTAGGTTTGGGAGCTCGGGTATAGGGCTTAAGGGATTTAGGGTTTAGGGACTTGGGGTTTAGGGCTTAGGGCTTAGGGTTTGGGGTTTAGGGTTAAGGGCTTAGGGTTTGGGGTTTGGGGTTTAGGGCTTAGGGTTTAGGGTTTAGGGACGTAGGGTGGAATCCGTATCAGCGAAGAAAGCATTTCGACTCAAACCTGTCAACTGGAATTGAAAAGCTGAACACACAGCTGAACAGCATAACCTTCCATTTCAGGCATGGAGGTGGTTACAGCAGTCACCTGGGAAAGTCAGGGTGAAAAGGAGAGACTTCGGGTTTCTTGATGAGAGTTTCTCAAAATGGGGGGTACAACAGGGACCCCAAGAGATATGTGCGGATTTTGGGGCTGTCTGGCTGGATTGCAGGGCATTGTTGAGAGAAAGTAACATATGTTTAAGCTGAGGGGAGAGTTGGGGGGTCTGCGTTTGAGGAGTAATTTCGAAAAGCTCCCTTTTACCGGGATTATTCTTCCAACTCTCTGCTGTTACGGTTTAGAGTTCAGGCGGATTCTACAAGGATGCTTGAAGACCAGGAACCTTTGTCACTTGAAGCTCAAGTTTGTAAGAAGACCCTTAAAACCCAAAAGCCCTAAAACCCTAGAAAACCCCAAGCCCTAAAACCCTGAACGTTAATACCCCAAATTCATAATCCCTAAGCCGGGGCCCTTCACAGCAGAAGTGAAACCCTGACCCCTAACCCTAAACCCTAAACTCTGAACCCTAAACTCTAAACCCTAAACCCTAAATCCCGAAACCCTGAAACTTAGGATGGCCGCTGAGCGATTCCCGTGGGTCGATCTTGCTGGCTCGGAACTCATGGATGAGGAGCCCAAGGTTTCAGCGTTTAGGGATTTAGGGTTTAGGGGATGGGGATGTGGGGTTATATAGGGATTATAGGGATAACGGAAAAGAAAATGGAAGCTGCTACTTAGGGTTTAGGATTTAGGCATCAGGGTTTAGGTATGAGTGTTGGGGGTTATGAAGGGTTTGGGCGGAATCAAATGGCAAAGAAAACTGCAAATGGAGCTGACGCGACCGTTGTCTAGGGTTACCTCTGTCTAGCAGCAGCCACTGGGCAAGGAAGGCTTTTCAGGGTCTAGGGTCCAGTTTTTCAAGGGTTCAGGGCTTGGAAGCGTAAGTAGATGGAATGTGGTATATATGGGGATGTTGTTATGATGTTGTACAATTCCATATTCTATCTACTACAAGGGGGACTGTAGAGTTTTGGTGGTGTTGAAAGGGAGTGAGCGTGTCAGCGCCAGCCTCAGAATCACTTTTTCAGGATGTATGGAGCAGCGTAATGAGGTCCCACATGATACCCCTACAAGCTGCATCAATCTCAACGGTCCCCAAGTGTGCAGCTAAGAGGGAGAAAGAGCTTTGGCGTGCATGCTTCCTTCCATGTCAAGAAGATCAAGCCCTAAACCCCTAAAAAACCACCCTAACTCTTTGGTTAGAAGTTAGAAGTATAGGCCCCCTAATATGGGCCCTTAAGGGGGATTCTGTGGGCCCTTAAGGGTACATATAGGGTACACAGTAGGTATATAAGGGTCCCAGGGTCAAGGGCCCATACGAGGGGCCATGGTTTCAGCTAGTCTCAACCTTAGACTAAAGCAACCTTAAACTCCAAACCACGACACTTCTTGCAGGATCACAGTCTCGAAAGGTTCTTCCAAGTCCCCGAAAAAGCTTGAACTGCCAAAAGTAGGGTTTAGGATTTCCGGTTTAGAGATCAGGGTTCAGGGGTGGGCTTTATTACAAGTTTATCAATTTATAGCTTCCGGTTCCGTAAACTCTACACCCATTTTCAGGAAGCTAAAAGTCAGACTTTTGGTGTGGAATTACAGAGCCACCCAAGGAAGATAAGGTACAGGGTTGAGGGCTTGGGGTTACATTGGTTAAACCAGTTCTTCTTGAGGATTTCTTCAAGGCCGATTGTGTAGCTGAGGCACATCTTATCAGCCTCCAGTTGGGAATTTCTCAAGGTAGACCTCTACTCCCTGGGGGTAGTGGGGAATGAAGGAATATATTCTATAGGGGTTTTGTAGGGGGTATATTCCTTCATTCTCTAGGAAGAACCAGTAGCTCTATGACTTGGAGCTACATCCCATATGTCCCTAGGATTTCTACGGGTGCACATTTGAAGAAATCCAAGGCTCAGATCCCCAATGAGTTCTAAACCCTGCTCTGTTCGGCCCCCACTCTTGCTTACGTGCTGTTCGTCACTCTTCTCTCTTCTGGTGGTATGGGGAGGTTCACAAGATCGCAGGGTTCAGGGTTGCAATGTGGTTTTACAAGGCATTTCGTTGTGAAGCATTCCAGTGGACCTTGGTTTCGAACAGCGTGACACCCAAAACCCTTTAAACCGCGCAATACCGGTAATCAAGGTGGCGAACTGAATATACCCTAGGTCCAAGTGGATGGTTTCCACTCCTTGGGACTTAGCTTGGACCTTAGACCCTTAACCTTTTGGGATTCCCTTATACTCCTATTGTAGGTACCTAAGGGTTAACCCTTAGCAGGGGTCCTAAGTTCCACGTAGTCCAGAGGTTCTATGCTTGGGGTGCAGGGCGTCAGCTTGCAAAGTCCATGCATGCTTGTAGTGAGGTTTTTAGGGATTTAGGGTTTAGGGGTTAGGGTGTAGGGCTTAGGGTTTAGGTTTAGGGTGGCTTATGATTTAAATCCTAGAGTCATCCTGCAGATTTGAATCAAGGAAGTCATAGGTCCACTGTGCCTGGACATTGCTTTAGCATTTTGGTCGCTTGGTTCGCTAAACCTTAAACCCTAACCGGATCCCAGGAGACGAAGCTAAGCCAAGGCCCTGCATTTTAGCGCTTAGGGTCAGGGTTTAGGACGTTATATTGAGAACTTCCTTCAACCCTATCCTGAACTGAACCAAACCCTAAACCCTAAACCCTAAACAGCAACCCCTGTCAGGAGACTGCACAAGCCGGCCACCTAGCTTCGTCTCGAAGCAGGGGGGCTCCCCTTATATCTCTGGAAATATCTCGAATTTTGCTTAGAGCATAATCCTAAGGAACTGTTGAACTGTTTTCATTTTATAGTTTCAGGGGGATTACAGAAGTAGTGTGGTGGGGATATTCAGGGTTTAGGGTCTTGAGGGGTTCATGTGGTTGGTGTCAGGGCTCTGGGTGTAGGTTTAAGGGTAAATGATGTTTGAGCTTAGGGCTGCAGGGTTTCGAAGTTGGGGTTGAGAGGTTGTCAGGCTACATTCCGGCGGTGGTGGAACAGATTGGAAAATTGTTCGCCGCCCTTAAAACAGTGAGTCACTGGGCTTAAGGCTGAGGTATCCATCATAGGAACTATAGGGGCCTCCAACATATTTCAAATTTCTGTTTACTAGAATCCTACTAACAACCACCTAAAGCCTAAACCCTAAACCAAAAAATCATGTTTAGTGGGGTTCTGAGGCCGGCTAAGGGACTGAAGAGGTATGTCTAAGGGCAGGGATTACATCCTCAGCCCGCTCAAGCATGGAGCGAACATATCATGGGTGCTCCTGCTCTCCCCCCTATACTACACCGTTGCTTAGAAGAAATTAGGGCTCGGCTCAATTAAGGTTAAGGAAAGGTGGGGGGGGGGAAGGGGGGTAATAGGGGCACCCATGAACATTCAGGGTGGCCTGGAGGGGTCTAGGATTGAGGGTTCTTTTGTGGGCTTGCTAGGGTGGGTTTAGATGGGCTAAGGCATCCCTCAACCCTAAATCCTAATCCCTGGTGATGAGCTCCATGGATCTAGGCTTTTGGCTTTTATACTTCAGAGGCTACAGTTGCACAGGCAGCTTCTGCATCTGAGCTCCCGAAAATGCATAGAACGGGCCTCAACTGACCTTTCTTCTCTCTACCTTAGGGAAGAACTGCTTTGAGTTTGAGGTTTGAGCTTAATGTTTCAACTCCTGCATTCTCCTTGTCAACCTTGCTGCCGCTTTCAGCTTGGGCCATTTCTCGATTCAAGAGCCAAAGGCTACCTGCCCAAGGTTTTGATGCTCTTTGGCAGGGATATGATGTTAGAAATATGATGTTAGAGCCTGTGGCTGCAAGACTTCGAACACAAAATTTAAGAACTCCAACTCCATCCCCTGTAAGGGTGGGATTTTTTGAATTAAGTAGGTTAGTACATCCTATCCTACGCTTCTGCCACAACTGGCTTAGGGACTTCCCACCGTCCCAGCCCTACCTAATCCTCATATGGGTGGTTGTCAAAATTATGGTCCCTTTTTGGGTCCCTATTATAGCACGGCACCTAATATTTAGGGTACCCAAAGAGGGACCATAATTTTGACAACCACCCATATGAATAGTTTGATATTTGGGCGTCCTCTGGCCCTCAATATAGAGTAGGATCACATCCTCCTGTTGGCTATGGTGAAGTGTACGAGGCATACTCTTTTCCTAGGTTCAACCAACAGAAACGCTACTCATATGACCTATAGTCTAAAGTCCTTAAGTACAGGGGGTTATATAGGGAATTACATAGGGGATAATTGTCGGGGTTATTAAGGGTGGGGTACTAGGAGCTTAGACTATAGCTCATATGCCGGGTGTGCACCAAAGCCACTTGAATCGCAATGCGCTTCTCTCTTGTTTGGTCTGGGTACTGGCGGGCTCCGCCTTTACAGGCTACTTGGCATTCAAGGCCTAGGGCCCAGGGGCTGAAAAGGTGGGGTTTAGGGTTTAGGGTTTAGGGTTTAGGGTGGGATCAAGGTAGCTGGGTTAAAGGATCTCCAGTATATACTTTACTATATTGGGGCTTATTTCCTATACCTTACCTTCCTTTACCTCACCTTTTGAGCCCCGTGATAAGAGCAATCATGAGATTCGTAACTACCCCAACCCTACAATCGGAACCTTGTTATAGTGACATGATAATTATGTAAGGTCCTTGCTGTAAGGAATGGGAGACTACAGGGAATAGTGGGATTGCTCTTGCAACAACAAGAGTTTGCTACTGCTTCTTGCTGTTTGGAGATCTGGATGTTTGTTGAGTGCCGGGAGTGTAGAGGCCACCATCTTGCCACAGGAAGTTTCTGCAGAAGCCGAATATTTGCCGACTGTCGTCCCATATAGTCCCTCGTACATCTAATGCACATACCCAACACCCCAATTGACTTGATATAGTCCCACTTAAATAGATAGAATATGGGATATATGGGGGATCTTATTATAATATACCCAAACCCATATTCTATCTACTTAAGGGGGGCTATAAATGTCGATATTTTCCGCTGCTCAGCCCCTCCGCTAGTGTGATGGCGCTCATGCCTTCCCAGTTCCCCAAACCCAAAAGCCCCAAACCCTATAAACCCAAGATCTTAAGTCCTAACCCCTAAAGGCCAAACCCTAAACAGTAGTTTCCATGGGGTCTTTTCCATCATCCCCTATAATCCCTCTGAGTTATAGAATTTTCCGAATACCGGATTCTTGCAGGCTGCCCTCTGCGAATCTGTTTAGGGTTTCAGGTGCAATTTCCCTGGAGAAACACTTACTTCAACCTCCCAACCAATAGGGTTTAGGGTTAATGGAAAAGAAAATGCAAACTACTCTATTATAGGGTTATATAGGGATTATATAGGGGTTTTAGGGTTTAAAAGAAAGGGCCTTGTGGACTCTTGTTTTAGGAGCCTCCCCTAAATCCCAGACCCTAGCCTCAAAACCTAAAGACCAAGCCCTGCATCCTAAACCCTCAGCCCTAAACTCTGACCCTTAAGCCCTATATACGGATCCCTTGCTAAGCCTTAAATCCTGAAGCCTAAGCCCTGTGTCCAAAACCTAAACCCTAAACCCTAAACTGGGTATGCTAAATCTCTGGGGTAGCTTGAGGGTTAGGAGTTTAGGGTTTTGAGGTGCAGAAACTGAAAAAGACCACGAGTGGCATCTGCAACCCAAGGTCTGGTCTATTAGGGTTTAGGGTGTAGGGTTTAGGGTTCAGGGTTCAGGGTTTAGGGTTTATGGTTTAGGCTTATTTTCACTCCTTGGGACTTAGCTTGGACCTTTGACCCTTAAGCCTTGGGGAATTCCCTTATACTCCTATTATAGGTACCAAAGCTTTAACCCTTAGTAGGGGTCCTACGCGCCACGTAGATCATAGGTTCACCTGCTACCCACCTTTATACTACTCCCCTAGACTCCCCCTCAATTAACCTTAGTGAATCCTAATTATCCTGAAGCAGGCTTAATTAAGGGGAGAACCTAGAGGTAGTAACCCTAAACCCTAAACCGGTAGTATAGAGGGCGTGTAGTAGGGGAACCTATGAGTATATGGAAGAGGGAGGGCGCCTAGCTGGGTCCACGCCGTGAGGGGCTCCTTATCTTGTTTAGCTTCTTCCTTGCATAGGGACCAAGGTTTAAGGTTTAGGGTTTAGAGTGGCCAAGCCAGAAATTTTAACAACATTGGTCCCCCAATCCTGAAACCTAGAACAGTTGGAAATATAGTAGCATATTGAACGATGCTATAGTCCTGATTGTCAAGCAAAATGCCAATGTCCTCTGGCTTGTAGTGCGCTTAGCAAGAACAACATTGTACTATCTTCCAACCACCGTAAGGAACACAAATCAAACGGGCACAAGGTATCCTGCTTCCAGGGTCTAACTTGTGCGTTGCTACTAGCGGTCTAAGGGTTTAGGGTTCAGGGTCTAGGGTCCCAAACTTCCCGAAACGGATAACAGAATTCAGTGAGTCTTCTTGCAAGATTGCAAGATTTTCCCCCAACCCAAGAGACCGAAATGTATGAACTGCCCCCTGAACCTTCAGAGACTTAAAAACTCGACCCAAACCTTTTTGCACCCTAATCTCGGTTGCTGTTAAGGACCTGGATCATCTAAGTTACTTTAACAAGGAACCTCGTTTATTTGTATATACCCATGTTATGCTAACTTAATCGAAGTTCCTTAACAGCGACCCAGTACATGTTACACATCGTTTCAGGCGGCAACGGGAGGGAAGCTGCCAGTTTTGACCCGCATAAGCCCTATGCACCCCTTGTATAGTTGATTCCCCGGAACCCCATGCAATCGCCTCTATATACTTCTTAGAAGTTGCTTTTCCCCATTAAGCACTGCCCATCTGAAACTGAGATTCCTACACCCTTACACATAAGCCCTTAAGCCCCCAAATCCTTAAGCCCTTCAGATTTAAACCCCAAACCCTAATTCGCAACCAGGCAGATGCCTTCTGCCCAGAGCCCTTCAACGCCCGCCAGAGCTGCGCAGTCAGCTTCGGGAGAGCCCGGATGAGAGCATCCGCGCCGTAGAGGCGTTCAGAGATTAAGGTAGGGTTTAGGGTTTAGGTTTGGGGTTTAGGGTTTAAGGTTGTAAAGTTGTAGAGTTTAAAGTTTGAGTGTTGAAGGTTAAGACCCTAAACCCTAAAACACTAAACCCCTGACCCCTAAGGTGTCAAGGTTCAGTTAGGGTTTAGGGCTGAAGTTTTCGTGTTTAGGGTTTAGTCCAGGGCCTCTTCAAAAAAGGCAAGGCAGGGGGGACTATGTAGTGGGAATGCTCGTGCCTCTTGTTGGTTGGTTAGAGATAGAAAGTGGGATTTAGGGTTTAGGGTTTAGAAAGTTCTGTGGGTAGAGGGATGTGGGATGTCGCAGCCAAAGCACCACGTGGTTGACATCGCAAGCACGTCTGTTTCTGATAGCATCTGATGGCTGATCGTGTTTCGTTCCTGTAGCCAAGCAGAGTTTCATGGGGCTACTATGCCCCGCCCTTACTACCTACCCCCAGAGATAATTGGGGGTCATCAGGGTTTATTAAGTCTCATTAGTGCTTATTAGGTGGCCCTATGAGAGTTGTTGAAGAAGTCAATTCATCAGGAACCGTCATCTTTTTTCAGATTAGAAATATTGGCCCCTAGCTTTTTTGGGCGGGGTGTCTAGGCGCCGGCAAAGGTGTCTAAAGGCTATGATTTCAGCAGTTTAGGGTTGAGGCCCTAAACCCTAAAGCCTGAACCCAAACCCCGAAACCCAAAACCTTAAGAAGAAGGTAACTAAGCTAAGGCTCCTAGGGCCATTACGGGCTTTCTGGGGGAAGGTTTGGGCTTTGGGGGCTAAGGTTTGGGGATCCCATTATGGGGGTCCAAGAGCCTTAAGGTAGGCAGGGAGGGACTCCAGAGCAGGGCCCATCGTATCAACCTTGGAACGTGCCTTGGCACCTGTCGCGCTTGCAGCTTACTACAAGGTCCTGAAGGTACTGGGACTTTAATTGCCGCAACCCTTTGAAGTATGATACTTGTAGGATCGTTTTGGAGTGTTTGGGGTAACGAGAACCACTTATTGAAAGGATCGGTGTTCACAGAGGGTAGGTAACCTAGTATTGCGCAAGACCTTGCAAAGGGACACCTAGCCCAGTGGGACCACAGTGTTTTGGTGGAGGCTCCTGTGACATGTTGTATTGGCTGCTGTGCATTGGGAGCTCATCGATGAAAGCACCTACGCGCGAAAAGGTGGCCGGCAAGATGACGCTTGGCGTGACGGCCCGTGTGCCACACGCTTTCAAGCATGACAAGCATTGTAGCATGCGTCATCGCCTTTTGTCAGCCGAAAGCTTGATCAGGAACCCTACACCCTAAACCCTAGGTGGGGAGAAGCAAAAATTATGCGCAGGCAGTGTCCCACAGTCACTTACTAGTGCGTTTACAGAGACACTAGTGTTTCGTTTGATATTGCCCGCGCTTGGTAGCCATTAGATAACGATTGATGTGTATATATATATATATATATAAATACACCCTAAATATGACGGCTATCATAGACTGCTACTGGGTGGGGCAGTACCCAAGTGTTTCGCAACATACCTAGCCAGCCTAAACATCTTGTCTGAGCGCCTTTGAGGCGGCGCAAGTGACAATGTGAGATACAGAACAATTTCATCCATGCCGTTTAGGGCTTAAGATTTTAGAGGGTTCAGGGCTTAGGGCTCAGAGTTAGGGATTCCACCACTCCTTAGGTTCACCCACAATCAAGGCAACGTAAGAACTATTACGCTTGGGTGAGGTTAGATATGGGAGAACCTAGGGGGTTGTTACCATGTACAGTAATCACTTAGACGCTCAGCGAACTTAGTAAGTAGGGGGTTGTAAGTTGTAAGCTGGCCAACCCGCGAGGGGACTTACAATCTCATTTGCAGCCTACTTACTGAGTCCACTGATGTTCCACTTTCTGGCTTCTACTGCGCCTCTACACAGCAGCACAAAACCAATCTTAAATAGCTGCATAAGCAACGTGATGATTGATAAGGACCCGGGACCCAAAAGTGGTACCATGGAATCAGGTAAGGTACTTGCTTCACAAGAAACTTGAGCATAGTGGCTCCACAGCTTGTAAAGCCATACCTCAGATGCCAAGAGGCGCCAGAACCCACCAGAGCATCAGGGTTTAGGGTTTAGGGTTCAACTATGGCGTAGGATGATCTACTGCCTTTCGGTGGGCCCTCCATATAACCCTACAAGGTAGTTTCCCAAAATAGGGCCCCTATACCATAATCCTTATTATAGGCATCCCCAGAGTGGTACCCCCAATTTTGGGAAACCCTAAACCCTATATACCCCTACAACCCCTTTGAAAGGCAATTAAAGGTGCCTCTAATTTGGTAAATCCCTACAAAACCGTAAATAACCTCTAAAGGTAAGGTACCACGAATTTTGGGAAACCCTCACAGAGCCTCGAGAAGAGCGGGCTTCGGGGGCCCGGTGCGACGTCCATCCGGACTTTGGCCAATATCCTTGAACCCAAACGTGGTTTAGGGTTTTTGAGGTTTAGGGTTTAAGGTTCATAGGGTTGATAGGGTCTAGGGTTTAAGTTTAGGGCTGCAACGGCAGGGAACCCTAAACCTGCTTCTAGCTCCCAACCGTAATATTCCCCAACCCTAAACCCCTGCCGCCCCCAACCACCCTAATACCCTAAGCCTTATACCTAAACCCTAAGCGCTATACCCTAAACCCTAATACCCCAAGCCCTACAAGCTGCATTCCTACCAGGTCGCCGTTCCCGACACCTCAGCGGCCGAACCTGCTGCACGGAGCTTCACAGTACCTCACTCATGATCAGCAGATTAGCAGTTTTCGGATTTTTGATTTAGGTCTGGTACCTCGGGGTTTAGGGTTTAGGGGAGCAAAACAACCAGAAGTAAAACAGTTGTTCCCAACCACCCCATTCTGGTGGATTCAGGTCCTTGCCTAGGAAGCGATTATTTCGAGAACAACCCTTCTTTTCGGGCGGCTTGGATACCCAGGTAGGGGATGAACATCGTACGCAGGGATGACTATTATCTATTGAGGATTCAGCGTTCATAGGGTATCGGAATCCATTTCGTCCTTTCTTGGCTTCGGGTTAAGGGTTTGGGTTCAGGGGCCATGAACCTAAACCCCAAACAATACAGTAGTGTTAGAGTCCATGTTTTTCCATTCCCTACTAAACCACCACTAAGGTATTTGAGGCCAATGTCGACGACAGTCGGGACACGCAGCTTGCCCATGTAAGTTAGTTTTTAAGGTCTCGGGTGCCAAGTTAAGGTTTAGGGTTTACTCCCAAACCCTAAACCCAAAATCCTGGATCCCAGGCCCAAAAATCCTGGACCGTGAACCGTAAATTTCTGAAAATGAGAGGGCGTTTAGGGGCTCCATGGAATGGGCCTTAAGGTTTAGGGTTTAGGGTTTAGTGGATTTAGGCTGGGGGATTCACACCAGTGTGACGCAAACGGACACCACAAGGGTCACAAGTATTTCTCAGGAAACCTCGCAGAACCACCTTAAACACCAAGCCTAGGACCTCAAACCCGAAAGTCTAAACCTTAAATCCAAAAACACGGCCAAACATCCCAACACTAAACCCTGAGGCCTTAAACCCTGCCAACCCTAAACCCTGAGGCCTTAAACCCTGCACTACTACTAAGCCCCAAACCCTGAACTCTAAACCTTGCGAGAAGTCCTACGCCCCGGTTCAGGGTTTATGACCCCCTCTGCAATCCCTGGATCCTACACCCTAAACACCAAATCCCTGGACCCAGGTATGGGAGTCAATTATGGCCTGCTTCAGTATGCATTGCAAGTGACCTTCTGAGCTCACCCGGAACTGTCCGCGGTGCCCCTTGCTCCGAATGTAGGGTTTAGGAGTTAGGGTTTGGGATTGGTTGTTTGGGATTTACGGTTCAGGGCTTCAGTTTTTCAAGGTTCAGGATTTAGGGTTTAGGGTTACCTCTGAAGCGGGTTGTTGGGACGTATAGCATATATAGGCGTACATACAGTCTATGGCTTCTAAGAACTCATTGCAAAGGATGAACTAGGCAACCACCTAGACCCATAGACCGTCACAGTATTTTCATATAGGCAGATAGCATGTAGTCGTATCCGTAGATCAGAGGTCGAGCCCCATGTTTGCTAACCTTTGCCCGAAACTGAAAGTACTTTCTGGTGGGATTGCAAACCCCACAGCCGCAGGCATACGCTTCGGGGGAACACGCTCAACCTAGACACCAACAGTCTGCAGAATAGCAAGCCTTGTGACTGTTTTTTTTGGTTTGAGCCGAGCTTTTACCAGACAATCCTTATATGATCCCTGCAACGGACCTCCCATAGTCCTTTACAATCCCTATGCCTAGACACCCTTGGGGTCCCTGAGGGCCCCCATTCGGAGAAACTCGGAAGTTGCTCCCCAGGCCCGCGTGTTGGAGCTGGGTTGCGGCAACGGCCTGTGTTCGCTGGTTGCTGCGTGGCTGTTTTTGGATTGAGGGTCGAGGATTTAGGCTTTAGGTTGATATTTCCCTTAAAAGCAGGGAAGCACGGAAGCAAACTTGGAAGAAAGAGTGGAGACTACTATTTAGGGTTTTGCGTTTAATGCTTAGGGCTAGGACTTGCTTGCCTGTGGCTCGCAGTGAATGAAGGAATGGAAGCTACTGTGCTATTCCCTAACCCCCAAACCCTACATCCGGAACCCCAAACCCTAAACCCCAAAACCCTAAACCCTAAACCTGGAACCCTAAATCCCGTTAAGTTTGGAGGTTCTCATTCCAAGGTCCGGGATGGGCTTTGAATTGTTGCTAGTAGGGTTTGGGGTTTAGTTTTGGGGTTTAGAGTTCAGGGTTTAGTGGTTTAGGGTTTCCAGAGGAATAGGTCGAAATAGTGACTGTAGCTCAATTGCAAAATGGGATGTCTATGGGGCCCCACTATTTCTGTGAACCCATCTGTGAGCAGTCTAGGGTTTTCCCAGGCAGTGAAACCTCATGTCCTAGGTCCTAAACCTTAAGCCCTAAACCCTAGATCCTAAAGCCTAATATGGATCAGAAAAAGTCCGGGGTTTAGGGTTACTCAGCTTCCCTTTCTGACGGTGCTAGGCCCTCCCCTGGACTAACAAGCAACCTGGGACGACTGTCTGTTCAGTTTAAACGCAGCCTTTACAAGGTTCCAGGGGTGTAGGGGTTTGGGAGGAAGCTACCTGGACCCCTGAAGACTAGGTAAGGGATTACAGTAGTATTCCCCCCCAGAGGTACCCCCCCGGATTTCGCCTAAACCTTGGGGGGGGTACCTTTGGGGGGGGGGTACTATTGTAATCCCTTACTAGGTAAAACGATGCTCCAACAATGCTCCGGAACGAAATGCCCGGTTTGCAGACGATCCAAACTTGTGCGTGCGGGGCGCGAGTTCGTACTGGGCCGAAGAGCCGTAAACCTCCCAGCCCTAAAGCCCCGAAACCCCCAAACCCAAACACTCCGGAATTCCCGAAGCTCCCCCGATTATCTGACAATGCCCAGGTGAGCAGTAAGGGTTTAGGTTCTAGGGTTGAGGGTTTAGAGTTTAGGGTGTAGGGGTTTAGGGGGTTTAGGGTTCTTGGGTTGAAGTTTTAACGCTGTAGAGCATCAAAGTCAGCTTGACAATCCTGTTACTGGCAACTAGTTTGTTGTCTGCCTTGTGTCATGGTGCTTTCTTTGGTCTTGACCCACGCGTGCTGAAAAGCTTGCTTGGCAACGATGTAGTTGAGATTCACGCGGATGTGGGCAAGAAACTGACTGGCACCATGAACCCACAACCCGAAACCACGGGATCGTGGGGGGATTGTGGGTACCCTTACCCTAAGTTTCCAAGATAGCCCAAAAGCCTCGTAGAGTATGGTCTTTGGGCCCAAAAGCCTTGTATTATGAGTCCTTAGAGCCTCCTGGGATCTATCTTGGACCTTAGACCCTTATCCTTTTGGGATTCCCTTATACTCTTATTATAGGTACTTAAGGGTTAACCCTTAGTAGGGGTCCTAAGTGCCACGAAGAAGCCTTGGGGTTCAACAGCATGCGCGTGCTTTCTAACAACTAAAAATGGAGATGTGAGCCATCAATTTCGGCCCGGCGCCTTGCTAGAGGGATGCTAGGGCAGCTCAGGGGTATGAATAGGGTTTCGGGTTTAGGATTTGAAGTTTAGGGTGGGGTTTAGGGCGTAGGGTTTGGGGTTTAGGGTTGGTACATACCAGGTAAGTGTGGACACCAAAGTTCAGGGCCCCACGCACTAACCGGCGCGCGTAATCGCCGCTTGAATCACCACACCTAAAGCCCCAAACCATGAGGGTTGTTCTCAAAATGAGGGGCCCCTTTTGGTTATAGATAGATTATAGTACGGCACCCGATATTTAGGGGTACCTAAATGGGACCCTAATTTTGGGAACTTCCCATGAGTCCTTGGAACCCTGGGAAGTAGCCGACAAGGCCGCCTCTTTGGGGGCTGAGACGGTCCTCGCAACAGACTACAGGCGCCTAGGGGTCTAGGGGTTTAGGTTTTAGGGGTTTAGGGTTTAGGGTTCAGGGTTTAGGGCGCCTTCTTGATGTACGGATTTGAGGCGTTCAGGGCTAAGCTTGATGGACGTATCATTCAGCGCTGAGTGTTGTGGAAATGGGGATGTTAGGATCCTGGAACTGTTGTTGATACAAAAAATCCTGCATGACCTTCATGTATACGAGCAAATTCCTGAACAGGGCCGTTTTGAGCTTTGGAGGTGCCCTTGCCAAGTTGAATTCTCGCATGCTCGTCAGCCAACCGGCAGTATCACTGTCCAGCAGTGAAGACAAAATTTCTCGTGACCCAACGTGTGGACTTCGATTTGTTTTTAACTTTGCGCCAACACAGCTGGTTCCTCAACATTGTCACATTTCGGCCCTCTGCCACAGTCCAGCTAGCAGCGGGTGTCTCAGACCGGCTGGCCTATGTACCTGAGGACCCCTCCCACACAGGCGACCTCTGGCTTTGAACTCGCCATGCGCAGCTAATTATGCAAAGCCTGAGTTGCCGTTTGCGAAGGCCCTTCTGCAGCTCTACTTATGCATCGGGCGGGGCGCCTCACGCCCATGTATGAAAAATACACCGATGTGACAAAAAGAAGACTTCGCCGCTGCTTCACACAGATAAAGTCAGTTGGTGTTGAACCGACCTTTGCCGCAAAAATCAACCCCAAAGCCCTTCTCAGTCAGCCGACTTCACAGCCGAAAAAAAGGCATGCAAACAGAAAGGGGTCACATACTGGATTGGGAATGCATTGCAGAAAGCAGAACAATCAATAGGAGATCCTCATACATTTACCCATGCCAGTGCCCTTGCTTCATCCTAGAACACGATGCCTACAAAGAGGGGTTGAAGGCAAGTGCGTTCAGATCGGAGCGAATCCGTTTGGAGAGCATCTATGCCTCCCCAGATGAGCTATAAAGTGGGTTAGATAGTTTTAAGGGTCTAGGGTCTAAACTCCTGAAACGGTGTTATGTAGGTGATTATTTAGGGGTTTATTACAGGGGTTATTAAGGGGGAAACTAGGAGTTACTGTAAGTTAAGATTATACCACAGATGATGGCATACATAGTATAGGGGGCCTGAATGACTGTCAACATTCTGGTTCCAATTTGCTTGTGCAATGATTGTATAGGGTACTTCAAATCTCAAATAGACTTCTCCATGACAGGCCCGGCAGCACATGTTTGAGCGTATGAGGACAACATCCATGGGCTATCCAGATAACAACGTCCATGCTTGAGCTTGGTATACAGGCCCCACAGATTAACGTCCTTGTGTCAGCGAGCATATTGTTTGCGAGAACCTCCATGCCGGCCACGCAGGGCAAGCTTCTGCAAAGCTCGTTTAATTCTAAAGTCTTCAAAAGTATAGCGCTCAACGTAGGAGTGTTTTTTCGCCACAATGAAATCCGAAAAAAAGAAAAAAAGCTGCATGCAAAGCGCCTGATCTCCAGCATGTTCAGGACTTTAGTTGAGTAGTATTTTATTTTGATGGGGTTTTGTGGTACCCAGTATAGAGTAAGATTATACCCTCCTTTTGGGTATAACCTTGTATACAAGGATTACAATCTTACTAGGTTCCACCCCCAAAAAAACGCTACTCAGCTGGCCACCTCAGACTCCAAACGTGGTTTTGATCCGCACGCAGAGTACTTTCTGGAAACCATCGCCGTCAGCCTTCTTGGTAGAATTCATTACAAGGCCAATATGGTGGTTTCCCAAAAAGGGGGGGCCCCGATATAGACCTCAAAATATCATAGTCCTTTTTATTGGGCCCCCCAAAAGGTACCCCTGATTTTGGGAAACCCCCATATTGCTTAGCTGTAACCCCAATTCTTCCTGCACGCACTGCCTCCGCGCACAGAAACAAAAAACTTCGCGTGCTTCCTCAACAGCAGTCGATCGCCGGCTCTTCGTAACAAAAAACAAGCCTCCAATTCAACATGTGAACATGTTGGCGACGCCTCCGCAAACACTGAATTGCTGCTGCCTGCCACTCCTCCTCCACCCAAAGCCTTGGACACTATATATCATTAGACCTACTGGTTCTGAGTAGGGAAGGAAGGAATATATCTTTATAGTGATTATATTCCCTCATTCCCGACTAAGAACCTGGAAGTAGAAGTGACCTTCAGGCAGTTTCCTTTGGATTTGCTTCGCCTGGCAGCTGAAAAATGCGGCAGCTGGCGTTGAACGGTCCAGAGTTCAGGGTTTAGGGTTGTCTTAGATGTCACCTGCGCATGAGTCATATGTCGAGCCTAAACCCTTCACGACTTGCGCTGCGTGGAATGATCAGAAGTAAATGCATGACAGGGTTTCCATGCCCAGGGGGTCCCAGCATAGACCCCAATATTAGGGTTTTGGGTTTAGTTTAGGGTCTTCAAATTTTCGGAACCCCTCATGTAAGGACCCAAATATTGAGAGCCCTAGTGCCGGGAACGTACCTCACACCCAAAGGGTTCGGGGCTCAGCATGTGTGAGTCTTCGTTGGATACTCCTTCTGATTTTGCTAGAGCAGGAAATGCATACATATATATATATATATATACACCCTAAACCCTAAACCCTAAGCATATATATATATATACATATATGTACATACCCCTTGCTTTTAACCAGACCCTAAACCCTAAACCCTGAACCAGGTTGAGAGTATCGGGGCCCTCGAGCTGATAGAGTAGGGGCACATATAGCTATCGATGGGAGGCGACCGTCCTTCTATCTCTATCACTTCCTAGGCTGTCGGGTTTAGGGTTGAGGGTGGGGCCTACCTACATTGGTCCCTAAAATCTCTTCATGTCACCTAAATTTGGCCAAGTTGGAGCCTTGTAAAGGGACTGGTAGAAGTTTATGGTCCCCCTTAAGTAGATACAATATGGCTTTGGCACATTTTACTAAGATCCCCATATACCCCATATTCTATCTAATTAAGGGGGACTATGAATTCTACAGCCAAACCCTGGCTCACTTGTTAAAACGGAAGAGTCCTTCGGTGGAGACGAAAAATTCTGCATGACCCTAAGTACCTTATACCTTGGGAACTATGGTACAATAGTATACTAAGGTCATGCAAACCCTAAGCCCTAAACCCTAAACCCTTAACTGTGGCGCGTCTTTGGGGCTTCCATGCTTATTTGGGAGCGGGTAGGTCTTTGGACTTCAGGTGGTCTTTTCGTAGGCCAGCGACGTGAAGCCGCGTATAGGTCAGTGGGTATCACGTAGCTGGCTTCCATAGTACTTGGGTTTCAGGTTTACTGTTTAGGGATTAGGGTTTAGGGTTTCTAGAAGCTTGCAACTTTGGAATATCAACCTCCGCATGTCCTCTCCTCGTTGTAGAACTTACCCCCCAACGTCTATCCCAACGGTTTGCCCCGCCTCAGATGAGATGTCAGCAGCACGAGGGCCTTAAATGGTGTGTTGTTGTATACCTGAACCCCCAAAAGTAGGTAAAATAATGGCCTTTATG
Source organism: Symbiodinium pilosum (assembly GCA_905231905.1). Lineage (NCBI taxonomy): Eukaryota > Dinophyceae > Suessiales > Symbiodiniaceae > Symbiodinium > Symbiodinium pilosum. Next base: position 161,871 of record CAJNIZ010000225.1, on the reverse strand, counting down.
GCTGTTATTCTGGGTTTAGGGCTATTATGTTACATACTTTTGGGGTTTAGGTACCTGTCCCCAAAGTGCCCCACTAGATCCGCCTTAAATAGGGTTGCTTAAGGATACTCAGTGCCAATTCGGCGGGAACCTACGGGTAGTACAAGGGGGGTGGTAGGGGGAACCAATGATAAATCCAAGCTTAAACCCTAAACCGCCAGCCCCAAGCCCTAAACCCTAGGTACAATATTAGGGAATTATCTATAATGGGTTATATATTGCGGTTATATTGGGATAATGGAAAAGAAAAATGGAAACTACTGTAATGGGTTAATAGGGGTTGTAGGGTATATATTGGGGTTATATTGGTTAAATGGAAAATAAAAGGACCCCCATAATGGGATACCAAACCTCAGCCCCCAAAGCCCAAACCTTCCCCTAGAAAGCCAAATGGCCCTAGGAGCCTTAGGGTAGGGTTTGGAGTAAAAACCGAGCCGAGGAGAAGCCGTGTCACGCCGACTCCAGACGATGGTCCTGGACTTTGCAGATGCCTGACTTGTCTTGAGATCATGGGGCTTGGGGTTTGGGGTGGATGGAGGAATCTTGCAACACTTAGGATCCCGTACTTACTGGGGTTTACTGGGGTACAGGGTATGATAGGTGGTACAAGACATCCTTCACAGTCCGAATGAGTTTTGGGTTGAGTGCCTGAAAGGAAAGCCCCGTATACGCACCTCTAAAACTTCGATCCTTTGTTAGCCCAAGGGGTCCAAGCAACCAAATAATGGGCTCTTAGGGCCCAAACACATAATATTAATGGTATTTGGGCCCTCAAACCCTATTTTTCGGTCTTTGTACCCATAGGGTTTATAAGGGGACCCCCCTAAGAGGCCCTTGATTTCTAAAACCCCCAGGCCGTAAATCCTTAACCCTTCTCACCTCCATGATCTATAAAGATCTAAGCGTTAAGCCGCGATCTATTGGCTTAAGAGCTTAGGGGCAAGGCGCTGGGTTGTTGACATTGGACTGTACCTCCTAAATCTGGAGGCAGTTTAATGCCTAGGGCCTTAGGGTTTGTAAGCCTCAGACCCCCAACCAAGCCCTTCACCGTCTGCAATCTACATGCCGGTAGGTTTCGGTAAGGTTTGCGGGTTTAGGGCGTGTCTCTACACCTAGAAAGTGGCTGTGTGAGTGCAAGGTTCCCTAGCCAAACCCTAAACCCTAAACCCTCGGTCCCTTGGACGTAATGTAGGCTCAAGGTTCAGCCTACGGCGGATGGCGGATGGAAGAAACCTTGTACCACTTAAGATTTCACAAGCTGTAATGCCAGGAGTTTGTGGACCTAAAGTGGTGCAGGATTTCCTCCATCAGTATTAGCTTGGGAAATATGGAACCCCGTACCCCAACCCCTCACAGCACATGTACACTCACTACAATATCAGTGTACTGTTATGATCATAGGCGTGTCTGAGTCCCAAACCCAGGAAAATCGGGTTCCCTTTATGTACACGAAGAACCTCTTTTTTTTGGACACCACACCCCCCCCCCCCAACAAGAGCCTAAACAGGTTAGGGGATTGGCTGGAACCCTAAACGCCCTAAACCCTCAGCGCTAAGCCCTAAACCCAAGGATCCGAGGCCATCCACAGTGGCCGTGTCAACCCGGCATCGCGCGGACAAGGCTGTAGCGGGTTCTTGGGGCGTTTCAGGTTTTATGGCTTGGGGGTTTAGATTTTGGGGTTGGGGGGGGTTTAATGTGGCCCCGAAACCCTGAACCCTAAACCTTAAGGGTTTTAGTCAAAGTGTTCAGAGTGTCCGCTAGGTTGGCCGCTAGGGTTTGGGAGACTTTTTACAAGAATTCTAGTAATTACATATGAGCTATATATGGAAGATGCATGAGTACATGTATATATACATATATGTCTATTCATTCACTCATATAGACATATGTACGTATATACACACATATACCTGGTCTGAAACTTAGGGTTGGTCATGAGTTTGGGGTTATGGAGTTCGGGTCTGTTGGGAGGCTTGTGGCTGCCAGGTTTTAGGGCTTAGGGGTTCACCCTAAACCCTAAACCCTAAACCCTAAACCCTTGGAGATTTATCAAAGTAATGGTCCACGAGTGAGGTCCAGATGCTCTTTCAAGAAATGCCTGGATGGGCGTGCCACTTGTAACCTACGTAGTTGGTAGCTGTCCCCGAAACTGCACACGTCCCCAAATCCCAAACCACCTAAACCATAAACTCTACACCCTAAATCCTTAAGCCCTAAACCCTAAACCCTTAGACCTAAGCCCTAAAGGTGTCAGGATGCAGCTGGCTAGGGATTGGGCGTTCCAGGAGCTTCTGGATTTGTACTGGGCTAAAGTTGGAAGGATATGTAGATGGCGTGGATATTAGGGTTCAAGGGGATATGTAGAGGGCTTAGGGTTTAGGGTTTGGGGTGACATGAAGGACTCGGTGATTTCAAGGGTTTGTGAGATTGAGATTTGGTGTCTGATGAGGTGTAGTTTTTTTTTGGAGGGGGAGTTGCATGTGTGCATTGTTCAACACAGCTCCTATAGAATCGCTCCTAGGAACCCCATAATCCCCTTATACTCCCTACATATCCCTGACGTTCCTAGGACCCCCATTTGCTTGAGAAACTTTGTGTTAGTTCGGTTGGTTAATGTTTGTTGATGCAAACAATCCTGCATGACCTTAGTGTACGGTAATACCGTATTTAGGCCCACGCAGGACGTGTAGTATGTGACATGTCTGTGCCCAACTTACAACCATGTTTCCTTAGCGTAACGCGGAACTGACTGGGCTTGGGACTTGTGAATTTAGGTCTCTAGATCCATCCCTACACCTTGATATAAGGTTTATAGTCTCCCTTAAGTAGATCGAATATGGCTTCGGGTTTGTTATAATACAGACACCCCATATTCTATCTACTTCAGGGGGACTATATATGCTTTCAGTGGGTGTGTGTAAACCAGGATCCCCTAGGAACTTGGGCGAGTGCCCTTACAAGGCGGCCAAATGAAAAGACACTGAAAGAGGGCTCTTTCAACCTAATCTAAGGACCCTGTAAAATCCTGTCCCCTGAACCTAAACCCTAAACCCTAGTCCCTGTTATAGCCCTAAATCCCGCGGCCCTCCCGAAACAAGAGGTTCCTCATTCCACCACGCCCGCGGGGCCAAGCGGAGCCAACTTTGAGAAAGCCATACCCCTCGACACTCACTCCACCCCTACACACCTAAAACATATAGTCCCCCTTAAGTAGAGATTTGGGCATATTATAACAAGATCCCTATATACCCCATATTCTATCTACTTTAGGGAGATTTATAAACCCCTACAACCCTGAAACCCTAAATCCTAGACCCTCGCAGATTCCACCAGCCCGTCGACAGCTGCCAGACCATGACGTCCTCATCGCTGCGGATGTTGGCTGCTAGCCTCAGCAGCGCCATAAGGGTCCAAGCACCCAATTAATAGAGGCCCTTTAAAGGGGTTATGGGGGGTGTATAAGGATATATAGGGGACTATATAAAGGTCCAAGGACCCAAATAACAGGGTTTTAGGGCCCAACTACTATACTATTAGTGGTATTCGGGCCCTAAAGCCTTATTATTTGCGTCATTGGAACCTCGGCTGTGGGACTTAGGGTTTTTTCTTGGATTCAGGGGGTTTAGAGCTTAAGAGTTTGGGGTTCGGTGTGTACAGTCCCCCAAAGTAGCATTTTGGCGGAGGGTAGGGATTTAGGGGCTTAGGGCTTGAGGATTACAAGGCGGGGTTGGGTTCAGTGGTTCAGGGCTTTGGGGCTGCGAGTTTCGGACTTAGAGGTCTATGTGCTCCCTATCCCTGAACTCTAACCCCGAAGGCCCTAGAGGGCTTCCAGTGAGGTTGTAGGGTTTACGGTTTAAGGTGTAGGGTTTCGTGGAAGACGTGCTATGAGTATTGTCTAGATAGTTGGGATGATTCTAGGGGCGGCTACAGTTGCCAGAGTTCACGTGGAACTCCATGCAGCGTCCCTTCAAAATGACACTATGCTTTGTACTGCATTTTTTGGGGTTCCACGCTATTTGGCGACCATAGTCCTTGTATTGCCTAAACCCTAAACGCTAAATTGGGGTTCCATGTTTGCTGTCTTTGGGGCTTTATTATAGGGATAGGGTTTAGGGTTCAGGATTTAGGGTTTAGGGTATAGGGTTTAGGGTATAAGATTTAGGGTGGGTATATTGGGATAACGGAACAGAAAATTGCAACTACTATAATGTGATACATAGGTTACATAGGGGATATATAGACCCTGAACCCTAAACCCTATATAGGGGTCGTATAGGTGTAGACACCATCCCATGACATGGGTTCTCCCCCCATAGTACCCAGCGGCCTCCGCTCCTCCTGAAATAACTTTTAGTTCCAGATAGCCCTGGGTTGGATAGCTTTAAGTGGTTTAGGGTTTAGGATTTAGGCTGTCAAGTCTGGCGTCTGAATTTCAAGTTTTCAAACCACGCCCCCATACTACCCCTCTAAGGTCCCCCTGAGCTAACCCAAGCAAATCCTAGTCAAGCCTCATCAAGGGGGGAGCCTTGGGAGGGTAGTATCAATTGGGGTGGTTAGGTAAGTATGCCTACCCTCTCCGGAAGCGACATGGAAACCTCAGCAGGTGCACTTTGTAGACTACTATCATTTAGGGGGAGTGTCAGCTCTGTATCACGGGACGTCACGAATCCTGGAAGATTCCCTATGTAATCGTGAAGGGTGACGCAGGACCCCTCTCTCTCTGTCTCTCTCTCTCTCTCTATCTATCTCTCTCTTTCTCTTTGGTTCCAATAGTAGTAGTAGTAGTAGTAGTAGTAGCAGCAGCAGCAGCAGGAGGAGGAGGAGGAGTAGTCATCAGAGTAGGGATACTACAGCCAACAAACTGTGAGTCTTCTATCATGGTAGGTCCCTTTCAAGAGTTCCATTTAGCTTTGAGAAGCCGCCTAAACCTATAAACCCTAAACCTTCAATCACTTCTTTGAAGGGTCCCTACCTAGAGGGTCAGGGGAGCTTTGTAAGAAGCTTGCTCCCCTCCCCCCTGAAGAAATTGAAGAGTTGAACCTGAGGATCTTAAACCCCTCACAGGCCCTATAGTCCCCCTTGAGAAGATACAATGTGGGGTATGTGGGGATCCTATTCTAATATACCCAAAGCCATATTCTATCTGCTTAAGGGGGACCATATCTCTGAACCCTTTGCCTACGTTCCATTCGACTGTCCTTCTCTGTTGCATTTGATTCTCACATTTTGGGTAAAATTCCTTGAGCCTCTAGGATTCAGTTCCAATTGATGAACTCGGGTCTTCCTCTATCGTGTGGCTGATGAGGCTACTCGAAAGCTTTGGCGTGGCGATTAGGCCGTGGCGCTCGAATTTCCAGTAGGGTGTACTTAGACATTGGAGGGTCAGAGGGACATAGTAAGTAGGCTAAAAATTAGCATAGCTTGGGGTTATTACGTGGCTTACACTACGTCCCGCTTGCTCCCCAAGTAGGCTTAAGTACCCAAACCTCCAAAGTAAGTAAAATAATGGCCCAAAACACCTCAAAAAACTAGAAGCCCCAACCCTAATCCCAGAACCCTAAACACCAACTCTAAATCCTAAACCCTAAGCCTTCCACCTACGTTGAAGGTTTCGGCGGTTTTTGGGCTCTGGGGTTGTAGGGTTGAGTGCTTGCGGGACTGAGCGCTAGGTTCAGGCATGAGGGAGTTGGGATTTAGGGATGAGGATTCACGGGTGATGAGGTTAGGGTTTAGGGCTTAGGGATTAGGATTCGGGGCTTAGGGATGAGGATTTACAGTGTTGGAGATTGGGGTTTGGGGTTAAGGGTTTACGGATTAGGCTTCAGGGCTCATGGGTTTGGATTTTTGAGGTGTAGGTTTCATCCGGGTAGTGTTTAGAAGTTTAGATTTCGGGTCTGCATGGCTCACAGGCCTTGTATGGTTTATGAGGCTAATTTGTTGAAGGTAAATGAGGAGTCATCGTTCAGAACTTAGGCTGGGCTTTCTAGTACAACAGCTCCGCACGGCACCGCAAACTTTGCTCCCTTTACCAGCTGCTGCCATCTCCTGAGATTTTTGCCTATTTTCTTCGTTTGCCGCTTTTTTGTATTCGGCAGGCCTTGAAGCCATTTGTTCCTGATGTCGCAGCTGTGCTGAAGACCTTGCAGGAGGGGACCAGCTTGTTGACTCTGCTTTTCTTGAGTGACAGCTGCAAGCAACACCAGCAACACGAAAAGAGCTCAACATGACGAATGCCATACCCCGACAGATTCGTTAGCGCGAGACCTGTGGCCACTGGGGGCTCAAGCCGAGAGGCTGTGTTAGGGAGGTGCTGGCTTCGCACGGCATGGTTTCGTCGTCGTCCCCCGGCTGCAGGACTCTGCGCGAATGAAATTTCAGCAGAGGCGGAGGCATGCCTATCTCCAGCAGTCGGAGCTATCCTGAAATTTCACAGGCGGCGGCAGGACTTGTCATCCAATGCCTCCACTCATGGATCTCGCGCGGTTTTTTCGGGGTGTGGGTGTTCATTGCATCGGGCGTTGCTCCGGCCCGGCCCCGAGACATGGCAGTATGCTGCAGGACGTCATGGCATCGGAGTCATACAGTTCCGAGGCTGGGTTCGATCCTCTGGCCTGGTCTTGCATGAGAGGAGCACGACGCGCATCCTCACCACCTTGCAGCCTCAGGCCGTGGTCGACGCCCTGAAAATCCAGGGGCCCCTCCAATGTCAGTACCACCACCTGCAACTCTAACCCTGGTCCTCCAGCAGAGCCCGAAGCCGGCTTGAGAGATGCTGATAGTGACCATCTCAGTGAGTACGCTCCTTGTGACGAGGGAGCAGGGATAGGTGCAGTGGCCAGTCCTGAGATCTTCGTGCCAGACGAAACTTTCCTCGAAAGGGATCGTCAGCCTCGCCAGTCTAATCCATCATGCAGCAACCAGATCACAGAGTACTGTTGTGATGACTACTCTGAGATCGGGTTCGCTAATGCCATGTATGGGGTTGACTGTCTTAGGTTAGGCATGTTTACTTTGGATCTGGCCAATACTGCCCATGTCGAGCAAGCAAGAGGGCAAATGAAGCGATGAGCTCCGATATGGGTGTCGATTCCGTGCACGGTACACAAGCCCTGGCAGCGGATGAACATCCATATGCATGGACCCTCGTGCCACGACAAACTACAGAAACGTCAAGCCAGAATCCGCAAAATGATCAGGCTTGCGATAGACCTTGCGGAGGAGAAATTGTCTGGAGGTAGCCACGTAGCCATTGAGTGGCCCAGGGACAGCCCTCGCCATGTCTTCAGAACCGGCACTGGCACAAGAGCAGTCGCAGGTGGTGTTCACGCGCGGTAGCGTGCTGCTCTACATGAGAACCTGCCGGAATCTCTACGAGAAACTTGCAGAACAGCCCATGGTGGACGAGCATGGGTGTGTTTCCATGCTGAGAAAACTCTTCCCAAAGAGCCTGCGGCTCGACTGCAAAGTTTGGCCGATTACGAAACACCAACCTTCAGACTGGAGCCGTGGAGCCTCGTCCCCACACCCGAATCGTAGGCCCAAATCCCCTAGGATCGCCTAGCCCTGAGTCATCTTCAGCCACCTTCAGCCTCCCAGGCCCACATGGGCAGACCCGAAGGCCCGGACCGCTGCATCCGTGGAAAGAGAGCAGGTAGCAGGCCTCCAAGTACTCAAGCATAGTTTGGAAAAGTTTAGACTCGTAGTGCCGGGGCTTACAGTTGGGCCGTGGATCCAGTTCTTGAAAGATATCCACACGACATCCCCCGTCTACTGCCGGGTAGGGATGGAAGCAATGCAAACAGACCACTCGCAAGGAATAAGTCCATAGAAATCGCCCGAACTAGTCGTAAGTAGTACCTATTAATACCTGTAGCCTGAGCTTTCTTGGAGTGCAGTTTACAACTTCCTCAAGTGCACTGTGCTCGGTGACCAGATGTGACGAGCAAAAAGCATGTCCGACTGAGATGCAACTTTTTTGCTGGCATTTTGGTGAGTATTTATCCGACTGAGATGCAATTTTTTGATTACATTTTTGTGAGGATTTATCTGGTGGTCCCGGGTAGGGCAAGGCATTCCGCTTCATTGAAATAATGCCTTCCCAGGGGGGGAGTCTACCTTTTTTGGAGTTGAGAGCCGTGGATCCGGGTTGGCGGAGCTTTATCTCCACAGGTTGGGGAAAAGATGTTCGGGATTGCTGTGACTTCACGTCTGCAGGCTCGGTCTGCTTCAGAACCTCTTGCGGTGGAACAGCTCATACTTGGCGTGATACCCCTAAGCCCTAAGCGCTGACTCCGGTTTTCGTGCCTTGTACTCCCTAGAAGCCCCACACGCCCGCCGGACAGTACACTCTATACACGACACCTCCAGAATCCCTATATGAGTTATGGTCTAAGCTCCTTAAAGGGGTTATCTAGGGAACTACAATGGTTATTAAGGGGGAACTGGGAGTTCAGACTATAGTTCATATGGCTGCTCTGAAGTTTGATATCAGCACTGCGTGCACCATAAAAGAAATGACACCACGAGCCCGTAGCCCTGAGTCGCCTGATCTGCGAAGGGGAGCGATGCCGGGAGTCTCTCGACCACGGAAGGCCGTACTTGTGGAAAACAAAATTCACTGAGGGCTTAGGGCTTGGGATTTAGGACTAGAAATTGTTTGGGCGTCTACCAGTTTAGGGTCTTTAGGGTTCCCGACTGCCGGGGCTTGGAGTTTGGGGTTCAAGGCTTGTTGCAGGGATATTAACATGAGGTATATGTTGAGGTCAAAGGGGTCCTTGTTTGGGCGATTATCAAATCAGCGCAGGGCTTCCTCGTATTCTTCCATACTTGCCAGCACAGCTTCATCCCAACACATACCCAAACCTTGCGCGGTTTAGGGTTTAATTTTTTGGGCTCGAGGCCTCCGAGCCCAACAACTGACTGATATTGTGTCGTAGAAAGGAGAAAAGTACGTGAGAGCCCGGCGTGTTGCTGCAGCTCTAGCGTAGGTTTTGTTGGTCAAGCTGCCAACCAGCCGAAAGCCGTACTGCCCTAAAAGTTTGAGGGCCCATTGTGGAGGTAGAGATCCCAACCATGCAGTTTAGGGTAGAGATCCCAAATTAATCCTCGGGTCCGTAAACCCGAAACTCAAGGCTTCAGCCGCCAGCCTCCGCGAATTACCCGCCTCCCAAGGGGAGTCTTGGACCCCCAGACCATCCTTTGCGAGCAAATCTCGGTAACAAAAAAATTTCCTCTACCCAAAGGCACCAAGACCTTCAGCCCGCCAGCTCCTAGCCTGGCACCTTTTCGGAGACCCCTACTTTGGGCTTGCCTCCAGCTCATCCAGAAGTTCCCTCTTAAAGGCAAAACCTTCGAAAACTATAGCTAGCCTTATTTAAGAGGGCGTCAGCCATGAGCCTTGAAGATCCCTTCAACAACGACAACATAACATGAAGATGAATTCGTTGACCAAATGGACGTAATGTAGTCTAGGTGCTAAACCCTAAAAGCAGTAGGTTTGGGTGGCTTGGCCGCCTCAGACGGCGTGGGGTGTGTTAATGTGTTACATGGCCTTCCGCAGTTGGGCCATTGCAGCACCTCCCTCACAGGCCGCGATGCATTCGACGTCACCCTGCAGATCGAGTATTGCATGTTCCACGTAACATCACAGCGAACCATCAACATTAAACCTTATTTCTTTCATCATCTTCTCCCACTGCTGACCCTCAGAGGAACCCAAGAGCTTAGGAAACATCCGCGTCACCCAGAACCCAACTCACACGGTTCGGGTTTAGGTTTCAGAGTTTAGGGTTCAGTGTTTAGCATTTAAAGCCAAGAAGACCGTATAATTCGAATCTTACGTCCTAGGCTCCTGTACCAATTTCCATTTCTTGTTCCGTTTCATTTTCCATTGGATTCTCCGTTGTTGGGGAAATATGTCCCTGTACCCCTGAATCTCGATCCCTGAGCCTGACTGCAAACACTAGGGACCAGAGTTGGAGTTACGGGCCTTGGAGAGTATCCCACGGTGCACACGCAGAATATTCACGCCCGGTTGCTCAGGCAGACCAAGCTTATGCGTGGCCATCTCCAATTGATGACGATGATGCTTGGGACCCTTAACCCCTATAGTCCCCTTAAGTAGGTAGAATATGGGGTATTTGCGGATCCTGTTTTAATATACCCAAAGGCATGTTCTATCTAATTAATGGGGACTTTACATCCTGGATGCTAAACATGAGGCCAGACCATTGGATGCAGGGTCCCGGCCAGGAGGTGTTCCAATGACAATGGCAAGAAATACTTGGAAACTCCGACCGCTAAGTACGATAGACCCCTGAACTCTAAACATTTGATTTTTACAAGGCCTGCAGATCTGCCCGTCTAGGGTTTAGGGCTTCTGGATTTAGACCCGAGCCCCTCTAAAACGTTAAACTTGTTGGCAGGGCGAAGGAGTGGATCTGTCTCAATGACAAAGATCCACCCCCCTAGATATCGCTTTTTGCTAGTCCCTATGTCCACTCCCCCACCCTTTCTTAGAGACTAGTGAGTACCCCCTAGTGTAGAACTGGTAGAGTCCCCAAGTAGGGACCTTAATATAGACCCACAAGTACTAGTATCGTTGTTGTAGGGACCCCCAAAAAGGTATCCCAAATTTGGGGGAATCCTCCTGCTTGCAGGCGGATCTTGGTATGCGAAAGCCGTCAGATGCCGGAGCCCTCTGGGTCGACACGGTTTGGGTTCAAATGCCCTAAACCCTAAACCCCTAAACCCCTAAACCCCTAAACCCCTGAACCCTAAACCCTTAATGCTAAACTATAGTCAAAACGGCTCAAAGGGAGTTCTCTAGGGGATCAGATGGGGGAGAATTAGAGGGTTATTAAAGGGGATGCTAGGAGTTTAGACAATGACTCAAATGGTTGGAGATGTAAACCGTAGGGCTTAGGGATGTTTAGATTCAGGGCTGCTGCTTAAAAAGTTTCAATTTGAAGTTTCCAGTTTAGATGTTTACTGCTTATGTGCAGGCTTTTGGCTTTAGGTTCTGGATTTAGTGTAACTTGCGAGGATCAGTGAGACTTCACAAACTCCTAACGCCAAAGCCTAATCCGTATATCCTGGGGCTCCAAGGTAGGTAATATTCCCCGACCTTCAGATGTCATTGTTCAGGGTTTAATTTAAGGTCTATAGGTTTAGGTTTTGTTTATAGACTCAGACTTGGGGCCCCATAAGCCCGAGACCAGAATTGTAAACGCCAAGTTTCTTAAACTAGCGATTTTGGGAAGTCAAGAAGACTCCAGCCCACCAAGCACATGCTTCCTGAACACCCAGGTGGTCGTGCAGAAGCACTTGAGACCATAGACGCTAACCACAGCCCAAGCCCTACACCTAATGCGTAAACCATAAACCCTAAACCCGAAACCCTCATCCCCAAAACCCCTTAACCCTAAACACTATTTGTGCAGGAGTGCCGGCTGGCTTTCTCAGAGGCCCTGAATCTGGGAAAAGAGCATGCCGCAGCCTTGGCACAGGTTTTTTAAAGCACGCAGGGAGCCCAAATCAGGGATTGGAGTTTAGGCTTTAGGGTTTAGCACCATTTGGTGGTTTATCTAAATGTCCTCCGGGGCAAGCATTGAACGTTCCTGTGGGAGAAATCCTTGTCCAAAATTGTCCCCTTCGGAGCAGGAATGTTGATCAATTACGGCATGGAACCTAAATATTTGATTGTATAGGGTGTAGATAGTGATATGCAGGGATGAGAAGTGTTTGGGGGTTTGTATTCCGTCAAATTAAGGTTTGTATAGGGGGTATATAGGGACATATAGGGATGAGTAGGATTTAGGGTCTAGGGTTCCATTTTCCCAAATTCGGGATTGTAGAGTGGCTTTAGAGGGGCATACAGGGATGAGTAAGATTCAGGCTTTAGGACCCCATTATCCAATCTCGGGATTGTAGAGTAGCTATAGAGGGACATATAGGGATGAGTAGGATTGAGGGTTTAGATCTCTATTTTCCCAATTTCGGGTTTGTGGAGTAGTAGCTACAGCGGGACAAATAGGGATGAGTAGGGTTAAGGGTCAAGGGTTTTTACTCCCCGAAATTAGAGATTGTACAGGGGATATATGAGGTAGGGCTTTTCTTATGGTGTTTGGTGAGTGTATATAAGGTTCCTTAGAAATGTTGAGTCTAGATATTTGGTGTCCAATTTGAGGGACCATGATATGAATCCTACAACCACATACAAGGATGTATAGGCTTTAGGGTTTAGAGCTGGTAGTCCCCCAAACAAACGTGGAAGCCCATACAGCCCCCCTTTCAAGGGACAGCAATCTTCGTAGGGGCTTCCATACTTGAAGGCCTATGGGACTTAGTAATTATGTAGAACTGGGATTATAACCCTACTTATAGTTGCGGTAGCCCCTATAAGCCCATTGAGGAGGATTATAAGTACAGTTATAAGCCCAGTTGTAAGTAGTTACTAAGTCCCATGGGCTTCCAAGTACCTATTAGGGGAGGGTTGAGGGTCTAGCGGGAAGCTGTCTGAGAGTTTAGGGCTTAGGTCAGTTTTAGGTCTATTTAGAGCAACCTATGTACCTGGACAACTTGTTTTGTACCTAACATTCGTGCATCTTTGCCGTGCTTTGGATTGGAAATTCAGCTTAGGGGTGTAGGGCTTCGAGATCTTGTTTTTTTGGCTCCAGGACTAAACCCTGAACCCTTGGAGATTCAATCCACATAGCCCTATACACTGACCTCATCTTAAGCCGCTTCCCTGATATGCAAAGATGGTAGGTTCCCGAAGTAGGGGGTCCCCAATAGAGACCCCAAAATGCTATGATCCCTCGTATGGGAACCCCAGCAATGTACCCCTGACTTAGGGTATAAAGTAGTATGGGAACCCCTCCCCCTCAAAAAAAGAAATTCCTAAAGTCAAAATAGTGTGTAAGATCCCCAAAATCCCCAAATCCTCCAAACAGAATCTATTTTAAACCCTACCCTAGGATGCATGGGTTTAGGGCAGTGCGGCTTAGATTCTGCAACATCTCAAGCATCAACCATAGGAGAGAACCAGCCATGTTGCACCTCTACCTGAAGAACTTGCTCCAGCTCAGAGATGGGCAGCGGCTGGCAGACTGGCTGTCCAGACATGGTATCAGTGCCACAGCTGTGCACCTGCGCCTGGACAATGCTAAGTGCACCTCAGCCTCTGTCCGCCTGGACAGCGCAGTGAGCAATGTGACAGAGATGGGCGAGCTCAGAAGGGTCCAGGCCAATGTGGATGTCCCACTCGCCTGCTTTCTTGGAAGGCTCGGCCGCCACCCCCACTTGTCTATGTGGGCTGTGAACAGAATGGTTCACAGCAGCCGCCATGATGGCTCACATACGGTCTTGTAAAGATAGAGGGAGGTGGCTGAGGACCTACCATGCCTATGCTACCACTCGTTTTGATGAGCTGATCCTGTTGACTTGTCCCTGCTGCTCCTCTCCACTGGAGTGCCCGCTTGGTAAAATTGGAGGGTTCGGTTGCCCTGCTCCGCAAATAAGGATCCTATGACGATCATATGACTTGAATAGAGGTTAAATACTTGATATGAGATATAGTCTTAATCTCCTCAAAGGGGGGTTCTGTGGAGGATTATATAGAGGACTACTATAAGGGGTATTAAGCGGGATACTGGGAGCTCAGACTATGCCTCATAAAGTTACACAAACTAATTGGGGCCTTTGATTTCCAAGGCATATCGCCTTGCATCACGTGCGCCGCTGAAGGCCGGGTAGAGGGTGTGTTTAGGGTGTAGGGCTTAGGAAGCAACGTGGTTTTGCCAACCACCGGCCTGCCCCATGGGGATAGGGGTGTAGTAGTGGACCCCTGAGATTATGAAAGTTGTGCCAAGAGCAAGGAATCTCATCATAGTAATTAAAGGGCAGACAGTCGGGCTTCTTTTCCCTTTCGCAACTGGATCCCTAAACCTAAACCCTAAAGCCGTCTTGGGGCACTGGGATACTGGTCCTCCAGCTTTTAGGCTCGAACTGTCGGTTACCACGAGCTTCTACGGGCATATGTTATATGATCTAAACCTTTCAATCCCCAAAGAAGTGTTTCTATTGAGGCTGCTAGAATGTTATGGGTCCCTGCAGGTATACCATGCTGGTGGTGGTTCGAAGAGGATAGTACAGTCAGTAGATTTCCGCCTCAGTTTAGGGTGAGATTGCGTTGCTTATTGCTTCGGAGGGCACAGGAAACGTAGAGTCCTTCCAAGGTTTATGGGGTTTTAGATAGCTTGAAGCTTTGAGCTCATGCCCCGACCCACCCCTCGCCCTTGGGAATGAACACTTCTAATAGAACACCAAATATTCAGGGAAGAACTATTTTTAGGGGGTGGGAGTGGAAAGGAGTAGCGGGGGGTTTACTCGGAACCTTCAACCGCTTCGACCCAAGCATAAACCCCAAGATTTATGCCGAACCCCCAGCCCTTCAATCCAAAATCCTACGCTGGATGGACGAAATCTTGCACCACCTCATATACCTTATACCCTATACAGTAATCACTGCATTGTGGGGTCCTAAGTGGTGCAAGATTTCCTCCATCCACTCCCCAAAACCCAAACCCTGCAAGCCCTAAACCCCAAACCCTAAACCCTGAACCCTAAACCCTAAAAGCCCTCTCAAAACTTGGACACCTTCAGCTAAGCTACGTCTCCAAGCAGATCTTCATTTTGGTGGACCTCTCGAAAAGTCTGTCCGAAATCTGAAGCCCTATTTGCCGTAGTAGACTCTTAGGAGGCTTAGGGTTCTGGGTTTATGGCTTAGGTTTCAAGGCTTATCAGTTTTTGGCCCACACCCCTTGAACCAAAAGCACCTGTGTTGGCAAGTGGATGTCATCCCTCACGTCCCTCAGGGCCCCTGTTCCTAAACCCTCAACACTAAACCCTAAACCCTCTCTAAATCTGAACCCTCCGGTAGGTTGCGACGGATGCGCGGCGCTGCAGGGAGACGGTTGCAAACCTTTGGCACCCGTTGCTGCATTTGAGCCATAGTCTAAACTCCCAGTCTCCCCCTTAATAAGCCCTAGAATGCTCCCCTTAATAAACCCCTATATAAACCCCCCTTAAGGAGTTTAGACTTTAGCTTATCTGAGGAGTTACTCGCTGAGCATTGCTGTACCAGGGGTACTATAGTCACCCGCATCATGTAAGGTGTTTATTCTTCGCTTGGTTGTAGTATCTTGCATAAAGAATATGATCTTACTGGGTTCAACCACTCCCAGGACAGCCCCTTATCTTGGAATGGTCTTGGGATTTGGGGTTCAAGGCCTTGAGCCCTGAACCCTACGCCCCCTGGGCTTGGGGGTTAATGACGGTTCAACTTGTAAGGTTCAGAATGGACTCGAAGCACGCAACTCCTAATCCATCGGAAACGGTCCGAGTATTGTGGATTTCTGGTTTAGGGTTTCCGGAAGAAGCCTGAAGAGTTACTGACATCATTGCCCTTATGTTTGCAACTTTCTCCAATCCCAATGTAGGGTACCAAGCTGATTATGCTACTTGGAGGGGCATGCGATTTATGAACTACTCAGCAACTATGCATGTATCCTGCTTATCAAACTGATTACTTGGCTTAGGACACCTGCAATTTGCTTCTACTTTTCAGGCACTAAGCAGGCTAAGAATACTCAACACCCCTCTCCAAGTACTGCCCAGGTATTCTTATAGGGAACCGCATTACAAAGCCGTACAGATTGCAGCCATTTGTGCCTGAGTCCCCAGTTTAGGGTGTCAGGGTCTGGGGCTCGAGGATCCCCCCGAGATAAACAAACAAGAGTTCTGGGGCTGTACCCCTTGAGGTTGTACCCCTCAACTGGCTTCCCAATATAGCCTCAAGATAGTTCAACATGGGTTTATGTTCGCTAAAATGTTTCTTAAAGTGTCCCTGGAAGTAAGAGTACAACCAACGGTTTAGGGTTTAGGGAATATAGAGTCGCTGTATGTCCCTTTCCGATGCTGTCAGCTTAGTTGATATGCCCATACGGCGGATATTTAAGAAACATGAACGACCCTAATTAAGCAGCCTCTCCCTTGGGAATTTTGGTATTATGGCACCTGAAGTTCATGCAGGATTTAGGGTTCCAACAGTAGTTGCGAATGCTAGTATTCAGGGCTTTTCCTTTTGTGCCCTTAGGGTTTATATGCTCGGGTTTGGATCCGCAAGGGCTACATCCATGGGACATAGAGTTTAGGGTGTAGGGAAGGGCGACATCCCAGGTTTAGTAAACCATGGGATATAGGGCTTAGGGTTGAGGGTATCGCCTGGTGCTTCTGTTCACCAGAAATAAACGAGTTGTTCCCAAACATCCAACATCTGCCTAGTAGCCGCCATTAGTTGGTGGCAGGGCTGTTGTTTGGCAGGCGTTTTCGCTTCTGAGTTTCGAGGTCCTGGGGTTCGAATGCCTGGGTAAATGGTTACCAAAACCCTTAACCCTTAACCCTAAACCCAATAAACCCCAAACTTTCCAAGCGGAAAGGTATATGGATGCCGGCGAGGGCTAGCTCAGGAAGAGTTGCTTCGGAGGAAGAGGCCAATTGATTTGGGCGCAAGCTGAAGGACCGCTGTTTCAGAGCTCAGGGTTTAGGGCATGGAGGTGAGGGTTTATAACTTACATTAGGGTTATATATTGGGAAAAGGAAACGGAAACTACTATGTATAATGGCGTACTGTAGGGTTTTATGGAGAATCAGTGTGGGTAGATGGTTTATTTTGATTTGAAGGCCCGTGGCTGCTGCAATGCGGGCTGGTCAGTAACTTCACTTGGGCTATCAGGATGGGTATCTACTGTATGGCCACCAGCTATCATGATCCGCCAGTTCTCCAAGACCTTCTTATCAAAAACTCCCAGATGGAGATGTGGTTTGCATGGCCAAAATGGCGCAGGGCATGTCTCGGATATATGGATTCCTTTGTGTAAGTAGCAAGGACCTTGTTATTTCGCAGTCTTTACAAGTGCAAGCTTGATGTTTGGGTACTGCCACAGGTCCTCCCCTCATCTCTAGCGTTGAAGATGAGCAGTAAAGTAGGTCGCTGTCAGGAGCACTTCGTGACCAGCTGAAGTCGACATGGCTCGCGGACGACCCTCCAAGGCTTGAACGTGAGTTACGCGAGTGGCAGAAGTTGGCGACATCTGCAGCCCGAGGGTGTTGGAATATGAGGAGTACGGGCGGGCACCAGAGACCGAATACTGAACATTGCAATTCCTTGTGCTACGAGGCTTCCAGAAGATATTTCGCTAGTCATGTTTGTAGCCAGCTTTGTCAATAAGATGCCAGCAGTTCGCACATGTCGGCATGGTAGGACAGGTGCGGGATACCGACATGATAGCTTCCTAAAAAATATGGGAACCCCAATATACTAGTCTCCATAATACTGGAACCCCTTACTATAGAGACCCCACAAAAGTATTCCTGATTTTGGGAAGCCCTAAATCAAAATCCATATATAACCCTTTACAGGCCCCATCTGCAAGAAAGAAATCCAGCACCAAGAGGATTTACGAGCGTTAAGAACCGCATGTGGTGGAACATTACATTCGTCAACCATAGCGGTGGGACTTAGTAACTCTACTTGTAACCCGTAAGCGAAATAATGCCGCCAGCTATCCCCACGATTAACCTACTTGCTTCGTCACCCTGACTGTAAAGCATACGGTACTTTGCATGGTCTGTCTCATTCCTCCCTAAACCCAAAACCCTAAAGCCTGCCAATGGTCGACAAGAGTTGGTGCAGACTTCAGCTTTGACAGCGGCGCGCTAGCTGCAACGGAAGAGCTGGACAAAAGCAGCTTAGGGGCTAGTGATATACAGGACATGTGATGGTCAAAGCATGGCAAAGCTTTCATGAATTTTCCGACATGGTTCCTTATAATGGAACTTCAAATATAAGAGAACCTGGTAATTTAATTGCAGACTCTACTTGTATCGGGGTTTACCTGGATTCTAAAATGTGGAACCTATCTACAAACACAGTATAGTATTCCCTTTTCATCCTTGTAGACACAGTAGAATGTTCCATCAAAGCGTTATTCTAGCTGTTTAGGCGTTTCATTAAAGAGTTAGAGCAGGCTTTCAGTGGGATGTTGCATTCGTAAATGACCAATGAGAACGGTATAGGATTCAGGGTCTAGACCCTAAACCCCAAACCCTAAACCCTAAACCCTATTCATTATACACAGAAGAGGGGTTCCTAATTCTGTGCAGCTTCAGGTGTGTTTGATTTTCCCCGGACAGAAGACATATGGGGGGTTCCCTGAGTTAGG
This sequence comes from Symbiodinium pilosum, assembly GCA_905231905.1. Lineage (NCBI taxonomy): Eukaryota > Dinophyceae > Suessiales > Symbiodiniaceae > Symbiodinium > Symbiodinium pilosum. The sequence continues at coordinate 143,548 of CAJNIZ010000225.1, read as the reverse complement.
GGTGCCCTTTTGGGTTCCCAATTGTAAGGATTATAGTACTTTGGGGTCTATATCAGGGTCCCCCTATGTAGGGAAAGTACCACACATATATACCATGGATGGAAGCAATCTGCATATTCTCCGACTGCCGATTGCTTCACAACCATGATAGCTTCTTTTTATGATCCTCATCTTATCCAATTACCACTACTAGTACTGTTGCTATTGCTATCATTGCTGCTAGGACTGTTTTATTGTGATTTTCTGATATTTAGCACCACCACCGCCACCGCCACCCCACCTGTGCCGCCACCCACCACCACAGCAGCCACCGCAACCATGACCATGACCACGACCACTACTGCTGCTGCTGCTGCTGCTGCTGCTGCTGCTGCTGCTGCTGCTGCTACCAGGATTACCACGAGCTCCTATTACAGTTAAGATACGTGAGGTAATAGGCTTCTGGTCAAACACCTCCGGAGTCTCCGCTTGTTGTCCGGAAAGCCTGAACACTACATCCTTAATCCTAAGCCCCGCACCCTAAACCCCAAACCCTATGCCCAAAGCCTTAGACCTTACACGCTGAACATTAGACCCATTGCCCCACACCATTCCCAGGTCAATCCAGCAGAAGTTACCACAAAGCTCATGGATGCTGCGGTGGCAAATGGTGCCACTCTTCGTTTGGGAGCAGTGCGGGCCTCAATCCTTCAAGTTTCATTTGGTGAGTTTACATCCTAAAGCTACCCTCCAGTAGGGGGGGTTTCCAAAAATTAGGGTTACTATTTTTTGGGGTCCGCGTCTATTGGTTTCCAAGCATTCGGGTTACTTTTTTGGGGGTCCCTGTCCATTTTGGGTTCCTCTTCTTGTGGGAAACTGCCAAACTTTGTTTTTCAGTACATGCACTGACGCAATTCGTTTCTGCACAGTCCCATGCTATCTGCTAGCGAGAAACCAGCGCTATTGCAGAATATCGTTCGCTGCCAAATCGAAACTTGCGTCCTTGTAAGCTTGGAGGCATGAGCCTTTGATATCTGTAGAAGAAATGTCATGGCACTTGAACCCTAAATCCTCAAGCTCTGAGCTCAAGTGGTTTAGGGTCTAAAACCTTAAACCCTCAACCCTCAAAACCCTAAACCTCAAACCCTGAAACCCTAACCCCCGAAACCGTGAAACTGTTCGGCTCGACCTTGAGCCAAAATCTGTGCGTTTTCTTGGAAATCAGATGTACCTAAACCCCAGGGTTTAGGGGTTACGGTTCAGGCCTATAATTCTACCTACTCTGGGGGGTAATACAGATTGCATATGAAACCGAAAACTTGTATGCCCTAAACACCCAGCGCCAAGTCTTGCACCCTAAGCCACAAAACCTTAAAATGTTCCGCGCCCGACCCTGAAGCCCCACCTGGACCCCAAATGTAGCCAAGTTATTGGCCCGTAACATTTGAAACTCGTCAGGGAAGTTTACTACCGGGTCCAGGGACACCCTAAACCCCTGAACCCTAAAAATCTAAACCTAGGTACCCCAGTAGTACCCTTGTCCCCTTTTTATTTCGGGGTCTCCTTATTAAAGCTGACCATCAGGAAAAAGCGTACCCTTATTATTAAGGGGTTACTGGGGAACCCTGTGCCCAAAAACCAAAACCCTGGACCCCAAATAGGAGTTTCTATTTTCTGTTCCATTATCCCTACATAACCCCTGTATAAGCCTATATATTATATAATCCCTTGGTAACCCCACCTCATGGGTATCACAGAACCCAGAACCCCAAAACTCTAAAGCGCTATGTCAAGGTAGAAGGTCTGAAAAGAGATGGAGATCAGGCCGGGCACGTGCCCCACAACAAAAATTTACAAAGGCGAAAAGGTCCAAGGACCTACTTGGAGGTCCATGGGACTTAGTAACTACTTATAACTGGGCTTGTAACCCTACTTATAATCCCCCTAAATGGGCTAATAGGGGTTACCCCAACTATAAGTAGGTTTATAATCCAGCTATCAAAAGTGACTAAGTCCCATGGGCCTCCAAGATGTGGTATACACTTGCCCTAGGACTCCATATAGCTCCAGTTGGGTGCTATCCCAAAGGGTCCATGTAGGTACATAGTATATAGATGGGGTCTAAAGGGGCTACTTTGGGGCCCAGGTATATACTATATAGCTACCTGGGCCCTTGGGGTATGTGTAGATTTTAGGGTCCAACGTAGGTATTACTAGCAGCAGTTGGAGAGCATCTATCTTTATCATTCCATGTTTTTTCTAGCCCACAATACGACCCTAAACCCTAAACCTTAAACCCTTAACCCTAAACCCTTACACCTTAACCCTAAATCCTAAACAGTAGTATAGAGGGGCAGTATCCAACTTGGAGCCCCAGGGTTAGGGTCCCCCATGGCGGCCGCAGAGCTCATATTAGCCATAGTCTAAGCTCCTTAAAGGGTGGTTTTTTTAGGGGATTATACAGGGAATACTATAGGGGTCATTAAGGGGGATATTAGGAGTTTAGATTATAGCACATATTAGCTTACTAGGCGGATATTTGGGTGACAAAGGCCGGGACCTCAAGTTGCGGTGGTCGATGCAGGTTTGGGCGTAGGGTTTAGGGTTTAGACTGTTTAGACTCTGCTTGAATCTAGGGATTCAGGACCCCCTACCCCCCCGACCTGGTACCCCACCTACCCATCTAGACCCACATAAGGAAGGACTATAGCCTCAATAGTAGTGGGGTACCAGAAAGCCGGGGTCCAAAGAGCTCCTAGAACTTAACCTCATGAGTCATCAACTACCCACGGCAGAATCTCCAAAGCGTGGTTTCGGGTTTAGGGTTTGCCCCAACTACCACACCCCAAGATCTGAACCCAGGACACAAGGCCCCAACCCGGAGGTCCAACACCGTAGCCGCCAACCCCTCATCCCCAAACCCTAGGCCCCCGACCCTAAACTCTCATCCTTAAATCCCAAGTTTGAATCGCCATGTTGTGTCCATGGGTTGCCATGTTAGTTTGTAGGACGTAAGCCCCAAACCCTAAGCCTAAACCCTGAACCCACCAAAAAACAACCCAAGAACCTTAAATCCTAGATCCTACACTCGAAGCTAACAGTTCGCGGCCAAGATACCCCAAACGCTAAACCCTAAGCCGCAAAAGACCTCAGTGCGGTAGGTGCAGGGCGTCCTGGTAAATGGAGAGGCCTCAGTCGAAGTTGTGGGCTTGAGGTTTTTTTAGGGGATTAGGGTTTAGGGTTTAGGGTCACCCTAAACCCTGAACCCTAATCAGGGTTCAGGGTTTGCGCTTAATGAAGGTTAACTATAAAGGGCAACCCCAAAGATGGGGTCCTGTTTTGATAGGATAGCTGGGAATCCTGCACCTCGGGTTTAAGATCTAAGGTTTGGGGAATGGGGTCTAGGGTTTAGGGCTTGTGTTTCAAGGTTAGAAGTTTAGAGTTGAAGGGTGGATACTAAAAATCTTGCATGACCCAAAATACCTGAAATATACCATGGGAATAATGGTATTATTATAGCAGAGTAAGGTCATGCAGGATTTTTAGTATCAACCGAAGGTTAAGGGCTTGGGGTTTAGAAGGTGGGGTCTAAGGTTTAGAGCTCAGGGTTTGAGGTCAGGGCTTGGGGTTTCGGGTTTAGGGTTTCACGGTGCAGGTGCCGTGGAGTGCATAGTTTAGGGCTCAGGGTTCAGGATGTCGGGCATGGCGGAAATCATGTACCCAGTGGAATAGTATGATGAAACCTTTGAACTAGCAACATCACTCCAGGCTCTGGTTTAGGTTCCTCTAGGAGTTATTTAGGAGTTACATAGGGAGAGCGGGAAAGAAAATGGAAACTACTAGAGTACATACTCACTTCTGGTTTTGTTGAAGGCACGCCTCAGGTCGTATCAGAACTTACAGGATGCCTTTACAATCCTTGTGGTTTCTCCACTCGCAAAAACCCTAAGGGTCCAAGGACCCATATGTTAGGGCTTTAGGGCCCAAATACCATTCAGATCATAGTATTTGGGCCCGAATAACTCATTATAAGAGTCCTTGGACCTTTAGGGAAACAAGCATACAACACCAAAAAGGGCCCTGCAAAGACTAACCTCCGTTGAGAATGGGATTACGTGAGGTTTCATATTAGCCCGACTATCGATTGCCTAAGCCCGTGACTTTGGTAATAAGTGGGATACAAGTAATTAGTTACGAAGTAGCTTGTAAATTACAAAAACCCTCCAATTTCGACCCTAGACTCCTAAATCCCTACATCGCTTTGGTCTCTTCAGGTAAACCCTAAACACCTAACCCCAAGCCCTAGACCCCTAATCCCCTGACCCGCAAGCCCTATACCCTAAATGGTCCAAGCGATCCCTTGGCATTCCCGTCAACAGCCTTAAAAGATTCAGTCTCCATTTCAAGTTCCATATTCTTTTCCACATGAGCTTTTGTTTAAACTCCTTAAAGGGGGTTATACAGATTTAGGGTTTAGGGTCTAAGCTCCTTAAAGGGGGTTATATAGAGGGTTATATGGGGGAGTAATACAGGGCGTATTAAGTGGTATACTAAGAGGTTAGACCATAGCTCACGTGTTTCTCTAGTATTGGTATTTATATGGGCGTGTCAACCCTAAACCTGAAACCATACAACCTTGTTTACCTTTATTAAAGCCCCTATAGAACGCCTATTTAACCTCTATTACCCCTTGAAACGGACAAACAACATACCTCATAAGTTAGCTAAGATAGGATAGGTTGTAATTATATAAATTGTATCCTCTATTTGTATTTCTTTTTTGGTTCGTGTGTCCTTTGAAGGAACCCTTTGTTAGGCCCCTCCATGAATTGGGGCAGGTGATCCCTTGCGATGCTCTTGTGATTGCCATGGGCCCCTGGTCCGTACTCTTGGAGAGGTGGATGCCGGAGGCCGGTCGGATCATGGCTTATATAGGGTTTTGGGATTTAGGGGTTACAGCGTCTAGGGTTTAGGATTAAGGGTTTAGGGTTTAGGATTGTAGGGTTAAGGGTTCAGTTGTGGCAGGTGTAGCGTTTGGGGTCAAGGGGGTTAAGGGAAGAAATTTGAGGTTTGGAGTTCCGAATTCCAGGAGGGAGGGTAAGGGCTCAGAGTCATGGAGTTTTCCGGTCAAGGGTTTCGCGTGAAAAGCATGCTTTTTGAAGAGGGTTTACGGTTTTGGGTTTAGGGGGCCTCCTCCATGTATATATATTGAATAAGAGACTCCTGAAGGCCAACTAGAGCCGTAATGCCTACAGCCTGAACCCCAAACCCTAGACTCTATACTTAAACCCTAAAGCCCTAAACTTGCACCACCTTGTAAACCCCCAACACCAGACGCTCTAAACCCTACAACCGCTGAAACCTACCTCTGGTCAGGTTAAGGCTTAGGGTATTAGAGCAGCTTTATTCAATCCCCCATGATATGGTAGTTTCATGTTCCATTCCTTCATGACTTGTTAACCTTAACCCCAAACCCTGAAAACTACACCCTCAACCCCTAAACCCAACACCCTGCAGGTCAAAGTACCAATGGAAGGCGTTCTGAGCTCCTCACTATTATTTCGCATGCCAAGGCCGTGGCAAAGGGTCGCTTGGAAGGGGCATGGGGTTTAGCGTTTGTAGGGTTTAGGGTTTTCAGGGTTTAGGCTTCGTAGAGTTTGGAGGGGTCGGGGTTTGTAGGTTTAGGGTTTTTAAGGTTTTGGGTTTGTAGAGGTTTGGGAGTTTAGGGTTTGTATGGGTTGGCGTTTTTTCCCGAGTTTGAGGTCAGTAGGGTTTGGGAGGTTTAGGGTTTGTAGGCTTTGTAGGGTTTAGGGTACGGAGTTACGGATCTCTGTTCAGCAGGGGATGAGTGGAAGTGAAAATGGAAAGTACCAATTTTTGTGGGTTGCATATGGACTGCTATAATGATCCATACGTTCATTCCTGGCTAACCGAGGCAAGCTACCTCCTTTCAAGGTTGGGGGTGGAGTGTTTGGAGTTTAGGGTCTAGGCCATACTATTCTAGGTTACATACGGAAAGCTATAATGATCCAATTTGTTCATTCCTTGCTAACCAAACGTAAGCTACCTCCTTTCCTTTTAAGGTTGAGGGGAGGATTTAGAGCTTAGGGTCTCGGGTTAGGACGCGATTCAGGGTTCTAGGGTTTGGGAATAGACTTCAGAGCTCACGGAATTCGCGTTATAGTGTTTGTGGTTTAGGGTTTCGGTTTTACAGTGTCGGGGTTCAGGGCTTTTGATAAGGTTATGGATGAAGGTCTAGAGTTAGCGGCCTGTCTGGCAGTTCCTCAAGCTTCAAAGCGGTTTAATTAAAGTCTAGGATTTGGGGTTGTTCCTGTATTTTGAAAAAGGCTAAAGAATTGCAAGCCACATGTTCCCTTCATGATCGCTTTATATACTGCGGCTGCCTGCCTTAAGACCCGAAGTGGTATACTCGAAAAGCCGAGCTATGAGTCCGCTACGAGTATAGCCTGAGGTAATGTTCACGTTGCAGGAAACACCACCTCTCTGGTCAACCCTGACCTGCTTTAGTCAGAGGCGGTTGTCATGTTCAGGGGCTTACTGTTGTTGTTAAATGTTGTTTGGGGATTCAGGCTGGGTTGCTGTCAAGGAACTCAATTTGTGTTATTGCGATAAGGTACCCGATCATTGACTACATGCGCATACTATGGTCATCTAGCTTAAGTTCCGTAACAACAACCCAGTTTAGGGTGTTGGGTTTGTTCAGGCTTTCGGGTACGGGCAGCGCTTGCGCGTTCGCCTTGTCAGTGCCTAAGCATTAGCTGCTCAGGCAACTCCCCCAAAGGTTCCTAAGTACCAAAATAAGGAATACTGACCCAAACCATCGTCCCAAATAATAATATATTTGTATAGTATATATGTAGAGAGATAGAGAGAGAAAGAGAGATAAGAGAGAAAAAACAAAAAACTTCATACCATATAGACCAGATAGATACTTGGGATCTTTTGGGTCCTTTCTCGTTGCTGTTACGACGGCTGCCTGATTGCCTGCCGTAACTATTATGCTATTATGTACTAGCCCTCGGCATTGTCTTCGTGTGACCTTGCTGCCTTGACTATAACCCTTGACCCCCTTGCTCGCACCATCCCTGAAGAATCCGTTTCCAGAAGCGACGAGGCATCCGATTTGGCAGCCTATTGGCCAACAGTCCTTAGGGTTCAGGGGTTCAGGGTTTAGGGTTTAGGGCAACCGTGCTTCCAACAGGGATCCATGCTTCACCGCTCCATAGAGCCCTAAACGTTGAACCCCAACTTTTAAACCCCGAGCCCGAAAGAAACAAGGGAGCCCCAAAAGAATTTTTAGCTCGCAAAAATGAACTCCAAGTTTGGAACTCCCTCTAACCCAAACTTAGTTCTTCTTGAATCCTGAACACACATTTCTTGTTCGATTCTATCCGTCCATTGCAGATTTCAGATGTCCCAAGTCGCCCATATGATATGTGACAAAACTAGATAATCAAAATCAAGCTCTGTTCTGGTCAGTAGAGTCACTGGTCTCCTTAATTGCCAGCCTGCCAATTCCCGTCTAGTCACCTCTAGTCCACTGAGCGTTGTTCAGTCTCATGCATCACAATCGCAACTGGATGCTTTGTAATTTGTAACGTTGTTTAGTCAGCCTACCCATGTTTCTTGCTGTTCCATATCCCTAGAATGAAGCTTCCTAATATGGAGCTTTGGAAACCTTCAGGGCAGGGTCAGTCACAAGAGTCATAAGTTACAACGCAAAATCATACGCGCAAGATTGCAGTATTTGCTGCAGTGACCTCTGGCTGCCAAATTTGCGCTGCATGCATTAGTCATGAATCATTTTTTCATTAGTTTTAATTACGTTGTTTCTGACACCGCAATCCCAACCAGCTAAGAACATGCGAGTGCACACTCTCAAGATGAAGCAGCAAAAGCTTCACCTCAAGTTCAGATTCGAGCACATTCCGTCGAAGGAGCGGGTGTTGGCTTCGGAGAAATCCAAACAAGGCCTCGAAGCCCCGGAGGAAGTCTTTGTCACTTTGGACGCCTATGAGAAGAAGTACGGGCCGGCCGACCCGACGCCAACACTCTGTGAGAAAGTGGCCGGAGGCGACACGCAGCGAGCCCTGGGCATTGGCAATAGCAATTCCCCTCTAGATTACATTTACGAGTTACGAGTTCCGTTGAAGTGTATCCACCCGGAATCTATAGACTGAAGACTCACAACCTGAAAGCCGGCCCTGAACCATATCCCCCTCAAAAAAATCTGCGCAACGCTTGAGCTTCGCGCAAGAATCCATGTACGACGTAAGACTCAAGACTCTGAGATTTAAAGTCAGTATAGTCGTAAGATTGATGCAATTGACTCTGGAGCTGGTTGAGCCCAAGCTCAACGTCAGGAGCATCCATCGAAGTACTTACTGGCAGTTAGCATGTTGTAAGGGAATACGATCGGTTAGGGTCTAGGGGTTTAGGGCTTAGGGTGTAGGAGTCTATAGGTAGAAAGGTCAGTAAGAAGTAAGGGGCAAGTCGCAAGACTCTTTCAGGATTTTCCCAAAAAAATCCCTCATGCTTCTCCCAGAGCTCTAGGATCTAATCCCCAAACATCCTAATCCCTAGACCTTCAAAAGCATTCCTGGCGAAAGTATCTGGCCCAGACCGGTGGAACCGCCCTGCGCACTGTTCTGCCAGGTGGATTTGGGGTGTCAGTTGTCGTGCCTGGGGTTGAGGGGCTTTAGGGTCCATAGGGCTTACCTAAACCCCAACAGTATGTAAAAAAATAGCCCTCAGCCCATAATAATAGCCATAAAGGCCATTATTTTACCTACTTTTAGGGTCCAGGTCAGGTTCAGGGCTTCGGGCAAAGTATCAAAAATCGAGGCATAGGACCGAGGTTTGGGAAGTGTAGAATCAAGTTTTTTTGTTCCCATGGCCCCCAAGTTCACCGTTTTCGGAAGCAGGCGTTTTGCTTAGGGTTTAGGGTTTAGGGTTGAGGGTTTAGGGTTTAGCGTTTAGGGACAAGGTTTTCAGCTTGCAGTGAACAACCTGGGGTTTAGGGTTCAGGTTTCAGGTTAGATAGCGTACTCAGCGTGGACTCTCTGTTGTCAGAACGCCTGGGTACAGAGTCTTAGCACCCTCAGTTGCACAGAAGCATAGCTACCTTGATTGTGAAGATGAGGCCCCCTAGGCCCTACCTCCGTGTCTTACAAGGACCCTAACCCCTAAACCCTAAACCAATCTTTATAGGGCCCTTTTCAGATTCCATACTAGGCTTTAGGCTTTAGGGTCCATAGGTCCATGTTCGTTTGGGGGGACCGCAAGCACAAAAGCACGACAGTCGTGGGAGTGCAGATTTTGGAGTTCAAAACATCAAGGTGTAACCTATGAGTTTTGGGCTTAGGGTTTGGGGTTTAGGGTTTAGGGTTAGGGATTTAGGATTAGGGTTTGGGGTTTAGGGTTTCGGGATTAGGATTTTGGGTTTAGGGCTTAAGGGGAACCATAGCCCTTGACCTTGTATTCGCAGCCCTACACCCTAAACCTTAACATCTAATTAAGCTGTCAAGCCACTTTTGCGTCGAGGCCAAGTGTGTCTGAGGATACTTGGAGATTTGGGATTAAGGCGATTAGGGTTTAGGGGGTTTAGGGTCTAGGGGTGTAGGTTCAGGGGCAGCATTGAGTAAATCCTGATGTCCATTTCATGTTCCATGGTCTTTGCCATTTGATCCTCCATGCTTGGCGTATTATTCGGGTAATATCCCAATACAACCCGCAACCTAAACCCCAATCCCTAGATCCTAAAACTGTACTATCCCTACATATCCCCATAGAACTCCATCTGGGGGGGGCAATGTCTGAATGACTTATGCACGTAATTATGTGGTGTATGATTGGCATCCAGCATCTGCGGGCATCCTGATATTGATCTACACTGCGGATGACGGTCCACGAGCCGTCATAGCCCTGGATTGAGAGCGCCTTAGCAAGGTTTGAGGGTTTTGGTTGTATGGTTTCAGGTTTACGGTTTAAGATTTAAGGTTTAGGGTTCAGGGCTTAGGGTTTAGGGTTTATGGTTCAGGGTTTAGGTCTCAGGGTTTAGGGTTTAGGTAGGGTGGGGCTAGTCTTTGTTATTTCAGGAGTCAGCTCTGGGGAATGTGCCCCTGCATACCCACTCCGGAAGAAGGCTTACAGTGGAGCCAAACATACGTCACTTAAGCAGCTCTTGCAACCAAAAAAAGTGTTTGGAGCTCTAAAGTTCCAACTACAAAACCTTCAGCCCCACCCCCAAACACCCCTGAACCCTACCACTCAAACCTAATCTCTGAAACTTGAACTCGAATTCAATCTTTCCCCGCCTGCCTTCAACCCTGGAATCTTAGACCCTGGGCCTTAAACTGAATAACCCCAAACCGTAAATGTCCCCGTATACCTTTCCAAGACCCCCATAACTTGGGTGGATAATATGTATAACATATCGGTATATAGCCATATAGCCCTTGACATGACTCCTGTTATAGGCTGTTAATGGGTGGGGCAGTCGCCAACCTATAATCCCTTTAGACGCATCCCTGAACTCGAATCTCCTCCTCAAATGGCGGCTTCCCATACCATGCGTAGGAAGACGACTTCGGCTGCCACTTGGAGGCGCGATATGCAGGAAATAAGGTTTAGGGTTTAGGAAAATGTTGGGGTGTCCTGTTGCAGAGGTCGTTAGGGGTGAAGGAGGGTATGCTTGAGGGCTTAGAGTCTAGAGGCATGGACATACCGGGATCTACAAGGATATATAAATATGAAGGGACAAGTAGGGTTTACGTGGGGTCTCCGATGTCTTACGGGATTCCATTGTAACGGGGACACTTCTTGTTGTCTCGGACATACTCCTTGCTTTGGGTTCAGGGATGAAGATTTGGCCTTGGCGTATAGGGTTTAGGGTCCTAAACCCTAAGCTCTAAACCCTAAATACCCTAAACCCTAAAAACCCTAAATACCCTGAATACCCTAAACCCCAAACCCTAAACTATAGAGCTTTGAAAGGTTGAGGGGTTTGGGTCTCCCAGCCCAGGGCTTAGGGAATAGGCCCTCAACCCTAAAGCCCTAAAGCCCAAGTCCCTAGGGTTTAGGGTTTAGGGTCCCAGGGTTCAGGGTGCATGGCCCTTCTTGCTTTGCATTTGTTACGCCGGTTTTTTTTCTCTGAGTACATCCCCAGAGAGTTAGCTTCCGAGATTTTTCTGCACAGGTTAGTCAGATGTTGGCAGAACACGGAACACGCTTTCTGCTCATCTTGAAGTAAGCCCATGCGGAAAAGACCGAACGTCCAAATCCCAAACCCTAGAGTTTGAATCTGAAGTCACGCGGTCTAGGGTTTAGGTTTAGGGTGTAGTGGCATGGATCTTCATCACCAGCTCGCATGGATTGCCTCGGGGATACGCAATAAATCGCTGCACTCGAAATTGGCTTTCCTCACCGATTGAGCTACACCTAAGGACAGGCTTTTAGGCCACCAAGCCCAAAGCCATACCTGGATCCTGATTAGGGATTGGGGTCTAGGCTATAGGAATGATGTATTTCTTACGAGTTGGCACCATTTCTGCCAAGCTGCTGGGGTCGTTTTAAGTTTTCATGGATGTACAAAGCAGGATAACTGGGGCGGCCCGTCTTTGAACGTGGCTACATTAGTCCTGACCAAAAGTCGCGCGCTCCTGCAAAAAAATCCAAACCCTAAACCCTTCCAAGTGACGTTCATTTCGTTGTCCTTTTGGTTCTCCATGATGGCAACTCCCTAAATCAGATAGCCTGGCGGGAACAAGAAAATGTAGAGGCCTAAATACTTGCCAGTCTTAGGGTTCTAGGTTCCTTGTATAGCCATGGTGTAGGGTACCTCAAACAGATGTTCAGAATTACTAGTAGCAGTTATTCAGGCCCCTCTATCACGATTCGTAACTCTAGATCGCATACAAAAGTTCCTCAGATTCAGAATATTTGTCTGCATGCTGCTCGGTTTAGGGTTAAGGGCTGAGGGGTCTAGCTGCAGACAGAAGACTTTCTGCGTGAGAGTCCGATGGGGTCCCTGGATTCTCTGCGTAGTACCCGCTAGTGAAATGCACATACAGACCAATGCGCATGCATAAGTGCACACATGTCTACATACATATGGCATGCGTATGCGTAGGCACAAGCAAATTAATAAGTGAATGTGTGCCTACACACCTACCTATATACCTATACATACATATACAGATGTATATACGTGTGCTGTCGAACATGTCCTGGTAGGCGGGTTGACTTCTGGGTTCGGGGATGCTTGGAACTTCTTGCATTGTCAGCCAAAACCAGGCGTATCTCAAATGCTCCCTAATCTAAACTCCTTAAAGGGTGGTTGTATAGGGCATTATATAGGGGAGTATTATTGGGCAAAATAAGGGGATACTAGGAGTTCCGACTATGGCTCAAGAGATCCCTGCATAATCGTTGAACCAAGCGCCAGAAGCTTCCTTACCTCTCCATATATCCCATATGTCCCTGGTGTATGTCTCTTTCGAGAAGTTTCAAAGCCTAGGCCATGAACCTTACACACCCTATCTGACTGGTTGTTACTAGGGAATCTGGGAATATACTTCCCTTCATACTCCCTATACAAGATATTCCTTTATTCCCTACTAACACCAGTAAGCTATGTAGCACCCTAAACCTTCAACCCAAAACCCTCAACCCAAAACCCTCAACCCTAAACCCTAAACCCTCAAGCCTGAACCCTCAACCCTAAACCCTCAACCCTGAACCCTCAACCCTCAACAAACCCTCCCAAAACAGGACCTAGGGGGTACCTACTGGAACTTCTCACAGGTGAACCCCCGCAAGGACGGCACGGTGTACGTGTGCGGCCTGGGAGGCCCACTTTGCGTTAGGGTCTAGGGTTTAGAGTTTTTTGTTTTGGGTTTTTTGTTTTGGGTTCAGGGTTTAGGGTTTGGGGTTTAATTAGGGCAGTTGGGGTTTCAGGTTTTTTTCTGGCTTAGGACTTGTTGCTTCAAGGTTTGAGGTTCAAGGTTCTCTTGTCTCAGGTCGGCATCGCCCGCCCCTGAAGCCGGCATTTCTCCCGAACTCAAACGGTACTCCCCGAAGGGCTTCGGGTTCAGGGTTTACTGGGTTGCTGTTNNACAGCAACCCAGTTTAGGGTTTAGCATGGAGCTTACAAACAGGCCCTTGTTGCTTACTGCCATTCCCGAAAGGAACCCATTCGAAATTCCATGTCAGTGTAGAGAGGGTGGGCTCTACATCCCCCCTTCCATAATCCCGATAATGGGAAAACAAATGTTAAGCCCTAGATAGCCGTATGTGGACCTATATAACCTTATGTAAGCATATGGCCTCGATACAACCCTTTATCTCCCCCAAACAAACTGCAAAATGCAATTGCTGGGCTTAGGGTTTAGGGCTAAGGGTTTAGGGTTGAGGGCGTGGAAAATTTACCAATATCAATCCCTCCCATTCTAGTACCAGTATGGCATAACATGCTCTAAAGCAATCTTGTCAAAATTTAGACCTTACACCCTAGGCCCTTGCAGTAACCTAGAAACGGAGTGAGCAATCAGAAGTTAAGTAGTATTCCAAAAAGCAAGCCACTCTTACGGTCGACGCCTGAACAAGTCTGACTACCTTGGCAATTATGGTATCTTAGTACACGAAGGTCATGCAGGATTGTTCCTGTCGAGTGTATGGGAGCAGTATGGGCCTTACACGCTGAGCCCTGACAACCCTAAATCCTAAACACCGACGCTTAAACCGGAAACAACTTAAACCCTCCCACCCAAACGAGGAACCCCAAGAAGCCCTAAAAAGACCCCTAGTCACTGGTTTAGGGTTTAGGAACAGCCCTTTGTACAAGCTGGCTCAGTAAGGTTCCTTGTCAGTTGGGGAGTAGGTTGTGGCTATGGTCAGGGAGTTGTCCTTTGTACGCTTAGGGTTTATACTCTTGGGTTTGGGTCCTAAACCATGGAGCGTGGCCGTTATTCAGGGTATTTGGGACCCCAAACCCAGGTTACGTTTAAACCCTAAACCCTAAAGTCTTTGACGTGGGCTTCGAATTGGCTTGTTTAGGATTACGGCTTGGCGTATGGAATGCTCCCCTAAGGACTCCCACGCGACCCGACAATGCACGGGACATCAGATGTTATAATTATAGGAGTGAGGAGACTACCCACTTGTGAACTACCTGAGCTTCTAAACTAAGCCCTTACCCTCAAAACCTAAGCCCCTGAACCCTCAAACCTAAAACCCTAAACCTTAAATCCCTAAACCTGAACCCTAAACCTCAAACCCTTGAACAATGGCGCCTTCTAAACTATGGCGTGATTTCGCCGGCTGAGGGCTCTTGTATGGTATGTGCCATCACGTTCTGGGAGGTGAGCCCAACTGTTGCATTTTGAATGCGGATTATACATACAAGCATAAATAGACAGGAGGGAACCCTCAAAGCTAAACCTTCATCCCCAAACTCCATTTCGGGAAATATTAGTTTTGAACAACCGGCACCTGGAGGGCGACGTGCCCAGAAGGAGCCACTGCACCTGCCGAAAGTGCAAAGTCTTGTTCACTGACTGGTTTACAGTCTAGTTTAGGATTGAAGGCTAAAGGCTTAGGTGTAGGGCGTAGGAGGACCAGCGGACTTAGCAAGTAGGTTATGAAGGCGGCTACAAGAAGGCAATCCACAATGCAGGGGCTCATGGTTTATAACCCTTTCCTACGTTGGCTGTGCCTTGAAGTAGGGATTGAAGGAACGGGTTATATAGGGTTTAGGGTTTAGGGAAAGCATATAGATTTTGCTTCAGGTGCTGTGAAAGCACTGCGACGATTGATACAAAAAAGCGGTATGTACCTGATACAATGGGAATATTTGGGCATTCTGGTATTCTAGTATACTGCGGCCATGCAGGATTTTAAGCTTCAACAGTTTGACGATCCATTGAATTACTACTTATTATTACTAAGCACCAAGGGAGCTGTAGTCTGAACTCCTTATTCTTATTGGTGTTTTTCTTGGGGAGCTTTATGTTCAAGTAATCATTGGCCGAGCTCTAGGTCTCATGTTGCATTTCACGAAGAGTAGTCGCAGAAGGTATGCAAGAGGCCTAAACCTTAAATCCTAAACCCGAGGGCCCAAGAACAAAATCCAAACTCCAACATGCTGCTCCAATCCCCCAAAGACTTAAATCCTAAGCCTGAAACCCTGAACCCTAAACTCCAAACCTTAAACCCTGAACCTTAAACCCTAAACCCTTAAGCCCTAAGCCTCTCCAAGCCTCGAAGCCGTTCTTGGGGGCGCCTTGTACCAGGTTCGCGATACCTTAAAGAGCCGGACATCGCGAAATTGCCTCCAGAGGCGTTGGAGGGTTTAGGGTTTAGGGTTTACCTGGACCCCAAAAGTAGGTAACATAATGGCCGCAAAATCTTAGAAATAGACCAAGAGGCCATTGTTCTACATGCTTTTGGGGTTCAGG